>JAQPPZ010016981.1:31775000-31957500 GCA_028583015.1 Wollemia nobilis | reverse complement strand
CCTAATTTTTGAAGAGATGAATGCTCAATTTTTTAAGTTTTTGAAGTGGAAATTTTTGCCTCGTTGCTTAGAGGGCCAATGCTCGATGGTGAATTGATTATGGTTGATGCAAAGTAGTTCAACTTGAAGTGTCTAAAAATATGGTGGATAGAAGGGAAATGGATAGATTACCATGGATTAGTAGCGGTGCATGATGTATGCATTGCAACAATTATTTTTGGTGTTGCCACATGCCACAATTTTTGTAGTATTATTTTTATGAGATGAGGATGATGTACACATGATGATTTGTTGTGTTGTGTACTTTTAATGATGGTAATGAGATGTATTTTATTTGATATGGGTGTGATGTAATGTGTGTCATTCATTTGATACTATTGATGTTATGAATGAAATTGTATGATTGTGTAAGATGCATCTTGAAACTTCTAATGTGCATGTGTAATCAAATCTTTTTGGATGTGTATTTGATTTGTGCAATCATATATGGTAGAAGTAATCAATGGTAAATTGACAGTTGCATTTGCAATATGAAAACAAACAATGAGACATGCAAACATACAATGTGTGTGATGAATGCAAACCTAGGATGACCATATGTAGGTGCTTACAATGATGTTTGGATGATTGACCTAAGAACAATGCATGTTGATCCTAATGGTGAACAAGTTGTGCAACTAAACATGATGTGTGTTTGTTTCTTTTGCAAAGGTGTTTTAGATGGTAGAAGGGATTTCTAGAGAGTCAAATATTCGAGTTTTGTTATCAAGCCTATATATTATTCAACTGAAATTCTGTTGAACCCTAAACCAACCTGATTGAGGGTAAGCCTATCATGGATTTGTGTGTATAGAGTGATTTAGTTGATGTACCTATTTTGAGTGAGGTTGAACTAACGAATTGTAAACTTAGTTGAATAAGCTAGATCATCCGCAAGCGCACATTGGTCTGTACAAAAGAAGGTTGCTAATGTAACAAACATGTTGCCCCTTGTAAGGTATACTCCATTGCTAGTCAAGCGTTTATAGCCCTGGTGGAGATTAACCCCATGATCTAGGAACCTGAGGAGCTTAGGGATTCAAGCTTTTTGATGGTGCTCTTTTGTTTCTTTTATCTATTTTTTTTGTAGCTTGTCCTTTTGTCAAACCTTAGGAGCTTCAATCATGTAAATGATAGGATGAGCAGGGGAAACCTTTCACTCAATGGCCAGTGTATGTAAGGTGTTGTCTTCCCTAGATAAAATTTTCATAAGTATGCACATGTGTTTGATCCATGAAGGGACTCTAGTCATGCAGGGGGAGTCTAAAGTTGCATTATAATCCAATGACATATGACAACGTTTGATGAGAGTAACTAAAATAGTTGACTAACAAAAAAGACTTCCATTACTAATCGACCAATGTATAAGATTAAACATGACATCCTGATAGTTGTGATAACTAGTTTATGATGTTGTATGCAACGAAAGATGCCTATTTGCAAGTGAATGAACATAGTGATGTGAAAATGCAAACAGTGATGAAATGCATGACAATGTGATGTTTATTTACAAGAACATGCACGATGAACCTTGTCATTGATTAAGTGAACCAATTGTGATTATTTAATGTATATTCACATATCCAAAAATGGAGACAATAATGTCATAGAAGTCTCATGAGATGATATATGAATGAATGTGATGGATGATGTAATTACAACTATTTTAGCAATATCATAATGAGTAGTTTGTGAAAATATTAGAAGAGAGAAGAAGACTAAGATGTGAAGAAAGAGAAAGAGAAAGATAGAAGAGAAGAAACCTATCCCAGGTACGTAGCCACTCGAAGCATGACCATACAACATATATAGGAGAAAGAAGAAAGACGAATATGGAAAACCTACCCCAGGTATGTAGCTGCTCGAAGCATGACCATACAATAGAAATAGAATAAAGAGGAAAGGGGGTGGTGAAGAAGAAATATGACCTAAAGAAGTATGGCATTGTGTTGCAAAGTGGTTCTTTTTGTATTTTTGTTGTTTTTAATGTTTTTATATTTTTGTTGTTTTTGATATAGAATGTACAAGAATGTGTAAAACTTGATTCGATAGAAGTGTTGGAGCTGATGTGATGAGGAGGGGTATTGGTACCCCGAATCATGATATTGATTAGATGAGCATGGGTATTGGCACCCTCAATTGTGTATGTGAAGATTACCAAAGCAATTTGGGGTCTATGAAATAGAATTTGACCAATTGAATTTGGTGCCTTGAAGTTGTGTTTGAATTTGAAATTTTGGCCTTTTGAAATGAAATTCACTACTAAAGGTATGCAACAAAAAATGCTTCTTGTAGGGAACGACCTCTATAATGAGGGCATGAAAAATAAATTTACTCTTTGGATCAAGCTCGACATTTAGATATGAAAGTGAACCTTTGCTCTTTGGAGCAAGATCGATGTGTAAATATGAAAGTGAACTTTGCTCTTTCGAGCAAGATTTATGTTGAGATATGAAAGTGAATTTGCTCTTTGGAGCAATATCGATGTTGAGATATGAAAGTGAATTTTCTCTTTGGAGCAATATTGATGTTGAGATATGAAAGTGAATTTGCTCTTTGGTGCAAGAGTGATGTTGAGATATGAAAGTGAACCTTTGCTCTTTGAAGCAAGAAGGATGCTTAGATATGAAAGTGAATTTGCTCTTTGGAGCAAGATTGATGTTGAGATATGAAAGTGAAATTTTCTCTTTGGACCAAGATTGATGCTTAGATATGAAAGTAAGCCTTTTCTCTTTGGAGCAAGATCGATGTTGAGATATGAAAGTGAACTTTACTCTTTTGAGCAGATCGATGTTGAGATATGAAAGTGAATTTACTCTTTTGAGAAAGAGTGATATTGAGATATGAAAGTGAATTTGCTCTTTGGAGTAAGATCAATGCTTAGATATGAAAGTAAACCTTTTCTCTTTGGAGAAATATCCATGTTTAGATATGAAAGTGAACCTTTGCTCTTTGGAGCAAGATTGATGTTGAGATATAAAAGTGAACTTTACTCTTTAGAGCAAGATCAATGCTCAGATATGAAAGTAAGCCTTTGCTCTTTGAAGCAATATTGATGCTGAGATATGAAAGTGAACATTTCTCTTTTGAACAAGATCGATGTTGGGATATGAAAATGAATTTGATCTTTGGAGCAATATTGATATTGATATATGAAAGTGAATTTGCTCTTTGGAGCAAGATCAATGCTGAGATATGAAAGTGAATTTGATATTTGGAGCAAGAGTGATGTTGAGATATGAAAGTGAACCATTGCTATTTGGAGCAATATTGATGCTTAGATATGAAAGTGAATTTCCTCTTTGGATCAAGATTGATGTTGATATATGAAAGTGAACTTTGCTCTTTGGAGCAAGATCGATGCTTAGATAAGAAAGTAAGGATTTGCTCTTTAGAGCAAGATCAATGCTGAGATATGAAAGTGAACTTTGATCTTTTGAGAAAGATAGATGTTGAGATATGAAAGTGAATTTGCTCTTTGGAGCAAGAGTGATATTGACATATGAAATTGAATTTGCTCTTTGGAGCAAGAGTGGTATTGATTTATGAAAGTGAATTTGCTCTTTGGAGCAAGATCAATGCTTAGATATGAAAGTGAACCTTTGATATTTGGAGCAAGATCAATATTTAGATATGAAAGTGAGCCTTTGTTGTTTGTAGCAAGATTGATGTTGAGATATGAAAGTGAACTTTGCTCTTTTGAGCAAGATCAATGCTTAGATATGAAAGTAAGCCTTTGCTCTTTTGAGCAAGATGATGTTGAGATATGAAAGTGAATTTGCTCTTTGAAGCAAGATGGATGTTGAGATATGAAAGTGAATTTGCTCTTTGAAACAAGATCAATATTGGGTCTGCGCCCCCTACAACACCACCCCCTGTGGCTAGATCTCTGGGAGAATGGTGCGAGCTAGCAGGCTAGTCTCTTTGTATGAGGTCAGGTCCCATGACTAGGTCGGATGAAATACTACCCTATTGTAGAGCTCCTGCTCACTTGTGACCCACTTGTGGCTCCTGTCGCCCTAGGGATGGTGCCTAGTCTAATAATCTACCTCAAGAGATCAATAATTTGGGTTGCATCCTCAATAATCTGTGCATCACTCTCATCTAGGAAACCCTGTAGATGATAGATCTCAGTCTAGAGAGTTACCCTCGAAGGATATTTGATAGTAGGAGGGGCAACAACAACCTACATATAGGTAGATCCTCCTAGAGTGGCCTACAAAGCCTATATCTAGTCTGATAGCTGAGCTATAGTAGCATTCCTCTATGCTATGGTGGCATCACAATGATGTACCTATATCTTGGTTGACTGGAGCTCGACATCCACATCATGTAGCTATGTCCTAAGAGAAGAATATCTCTCCTCAGGCTCCATCTCATCCTCTACCTCCTTAGGAGCCTCCTGCTCCTCCACTACCACTTGCTCTGCCTATTGGCCCCATGTCGTAGTCCTAGCACAAAACCCATGCCCCACTAGGTTTACCCTATCTACTCCATCATCCTCTCAGTCCAGACTTCCCTTGCCATACCGCATCAGTTCACACCACCATCGTGTAAATGCCTCCATGACTCCACTAGCTACTCCAAGATCGATAGCTGGGGCATCCTCCTCATCAGTCAGCTCTGTAAATTGTTGGGGAGGGAGGTCTCTCTATGCTTTGATGTACCTATATAGAAATCGTACTAGTGGCACATCCTACTGCAACCTGTATTGATGAAGAACCTAAGAGTATAAGAAGTACTCCCGAATGCTGATCTTATGGTCGACAAGCCATCGCTCGCATCGTATCCTAGCAGTAAAGCTATTGGGGTCATCCCAAGTAGGACACTCATGATAAGGGCACCATATGATATTAGCAGCACTATGTACCTCATTGTGAAAACATGCTCCTAGTACTAATGGATGATAGACACTCCTCCAGACTTGTTTTCCTTGAGAGCATCCTCATAATGCCTCTTGAACACCCAAGTGAAGACAACCACCTTATCATTAGTGGTCGAAGAAACAATAGCCACCCCATCAAAAGGGATCCGAAAGATCCTGTACACATCCTCTAGCGTAATGGTCATCTTGTCGATCGGGAGGTGGAAGGTATTAGTTTGAGGGTCCCAACGATGGGCCAAATCCATAAGATAAGCCTGGTCCGACATGAGGTGAGGTAATTTGATAACATACTGGAGCCCATGAGCCTTGAGCCATGCCCAGTCTGTGTTGTCCAAGAGAGGAAGAAGGTCAAGTAGGAGCTTCAGGTCCCGAGCCTGAGTGGTAAGGATCTAAATAAAGCAAAAAAAATATGAAATATGACTACAGTGCAATACAGGCTAAAGAATAGTTCAAAATTTTCAAAAAAATAAAAAATTATCTCAAAAATCCAAAAACTAGCAAAAATTGTGCAAAAAATGGCTAAGGGATTTAGCCGCTGTCGCCTACAACGGCCAAAAACTAGTCATTGGAGACAACAACGACCAAGACCCAACGATCAAATTTTTGACCATTGGGGTTCAAACTTGGCCTTTCTGAGCAACAAGGGCTCAGAACTGTCTGCTCTTAGCGACAGCGACCAAGGGACGACATGGCAAACCCGTGAACCCTTGGCCAGAAAGGAACAAAAAAATCAAAATATTGCAAAAATTACATAAAAAGATCAAAGAGAGAGGGGAAAACACTAAAGGTAAATTCCCACTCATGAATCAAAACAAAGCTAAGTCCAAACACGCTTAAAATGGTAGTAGCAGGTGAATAACATAAAAATTCAGAAACCCTAAGCTAAAGAAAAACAAAATAAAAAATTGGGGACTAACCCACCAGAGCAAAAAGTAAGCTAAACCTAGCTACAGGTTTCGATTCGTTACTAACAGGTTTAGTGAGGTTCATTTTACCAATTGCTTAGTGAGGTTCAGTTTTACCCAAATAAAGGAAAAGAGAGCTAGGGTTTAGAAAAAGAGAAATACTCGAGAAGCTTCAGCTCCTCTAGTAGCTGATGTCTCACCCTACGTAGCCATATCCTCAATGCCAAGTAAACTCCAAAGTCGCAACTGTTGCTGTCACACTAGAGCTCTAAAAAGTGAATCTTAAACAATGAAAATGAAAGATCAAACCCTAGAAAATGCAAATTTTATATCTCTTTAATTACACCATGGCCACTACTGATGTTAGTGGCCCAAACTTCATATCCACTCAAGGTGACAACGACCACAAGTGGGAACTCAGAGGCCATTGGAACTGACAGTGGCCAGATCCATATATCAAAACAAGAGGTTTCCTCCTTGAGAAATCATACAAAAACAACAAATATACATACTTTGATGGTTTAAGATCATCAAAATGTTCAAAATAACAAAAAAAAATCACATGAAAGCATAATCTTAGGAAGGTCTCATATTTAGTCACCTACTATATCAACTTGGCGATTGCAATGATTCACACTCTATGTATTTCGGTGAGATGAGTAGATAAGCAAAAGGCCACTTGGGACAAAAACAACTCATTTTGTAATTATGATGTGCCACCCTTCAATCCTGAAGAAGACCAAGATGGTAAGATTGCTCCACGGGTGTGAAAGGATCATCCTAATTCCCCTATGATATAAAAAACATTAAGCCAAAGTGATACAATCTAAACATAAATAAAATCACTCATCCTAACTCCCTAAGAAGGCTATTGATAGCTAGATTGCTCCTCAGGATAGGGATAGATTATTATAATAAACAATTGGAATCACACTTGGATGTGGTATTGGCCATTAAAAGCAACAAATGCTAGAAAGGAACCGGATTAGTCATATTGATCAAGTGACTTTTCGCTTCATTCATTGTCATTTCTTCACCAATTCATTGTGTGAGGAAGTAGTTCAAAACTTCAACATAATCATAATCAAAATCAACAAAATATCACTCAATCATAGCAAAATCATGTTTGTCCTACAAATCATTGCATACAACAATCATAAATTTCCCTTGTTTGCTGGGAACATAAGTAGACATGACATCTTTAATTGCAGCTCTCCTACCGATCGGAATTGTTGTAGCAATTGAAGCTACCCGATTGAGTTTGAGGAGTGAGTGCAATTTAGCATGCCCAATCCACTGATCTAAGTACTTTGAATGTTGAGGAAATGATTCAAGGGATGTGCACCATCTTGCATAATTGGGCCAACCAACGTTGATCAGACCATTGATCATCATACACCCTACAAATAGATTAGTCTACATTTTTGCTCAGCGTTATGTTTTCCACACATTGCATCACAAAAAGGGGTATCTATAGATACATAAATCATGTCATGCTTAGGGGAGCTGCTCACATAGACATATTCATAAGAACAAATGACATAATATTGGACTTTCCAAGCATCAACAATGGTTCTCACCACTCATTTGGGGCCTTTTCAAGCCATCCAAGCCTAGCCGCTCAAGCCAAGAGCGGTCAAATCCTAGCCACTCAAGCCTAGAGTGGCTAGACCTTAGCCACTACAAACGATAGTGCCCAGATCTTAGTCACTGCAGATGACAACGACTAAGCCATAAGAAGTAGTTTTATCGACAAATAGGTCTAATCACAAGCGAAAGTGGTAGTATGCATGCAATAAAGGTGAGTGGGAGTAACTTTGCATTCTTTTTCATGACTAGTTCACATAGGATACTTGAGTTAACTCAAATAAAAACATAAACAAAGGACAAAATTTTCTCATGCTAACGACGGGTTCACATAAGAGACTCAAATTGGCAGTTATATTTCAGTTAATTGGATTCCAAACATAGAAAAGATAAAAAGCCTCTCATGTTATCTTGCACTACGCATGAGAAATTCATTCCTAGGGCTTGGACATAGACCTAGGGTTTCACACTATAAAAGGTGTAAGCCTAAGAGCACCAAAGAGAGACATATTTTTATCAGAGAATCAATATTTTATCAATCTTGGTCATTGAGGAGAGATTTTGAGACTTGGAGTGTTCCCTTGGATATCACGAGTACGACGAAGCCCTGACGAATTGAAGAGCATAGCAACCATTATTTCAACATAGGATACAAGATTTGGTCCATAGCTTTGAAGTAAGGAGGACAAGAGTCACTTTAGTGACCGTTGTCTTGGACAGTGGCTCACATGCTTAGCTTAGGGTTTTAGACATTAGATTCATTATTCTAGAATATCATTAGCATAACATCATTTCATTCATTTTCATCATAGCTTTAGTATAATTTGCATTTGCTTTCATTTGTTATATTCAGTACTAACAACCTCATTTAGGGAGGCATTCTTGGACATCTAAGCATGTGTTGTTGTTTCATTTCTTACAGGGCCACAGGTTAATCACAAGAAATTTGCAACATACGAGAGCAAAAGGGATCCCTCTAGGAAACATATTTGGAGACATCTATAAACCCTCATAAATTTCCATGTGCAAAATCATGAAGCTTTTCAAAAGTGCACCACCTCTTTGCAAAATGGGCACTCTTTGCCTATTTGTAAGCTTATTGTAACAAAATGGGTATCCCTAAGAGGGACCGACATGTAATCGAGTTTCAATACGAATAAAGAGATCCATATTTGTTATTTTTGTGTTATATGCTTTTCATTGTCTTCCATTTCATCTTGGGTTTTTAATAACATTACAAGTAGAGTAATGCGGTATGTGTGTGTCGGGGTCACTACAAGAACACTCCAATGCAACCTAAGCCAACCATAGTTAATCAGGTTACCATCAGTATTCTAGGGCCTACGCAACCAACACAAACTCAAAAAGCCAACTATTAGGCCACTCCTAGAAACTATGATAAAGATAATCAGAACAAGCAAGGGTAGAATCAACAGCATCACCCTAGGTGATAATTTATGACCATAGCTGAGTCCATGGACTCTCTATTTGAGTACCTTTGCACAACCAACATGATCAATCTGCCCGAGAGTCGACCTATCGACCCCAATGCACCTAAGCCCAAAGGTTATCATGAAGACTTATATTGTAAGTTTCATAGACAAAATGGGTATGACCTGCAAATATGCTACAAGTTTAAGCATTTGGTGCAGGACATGATTGATAGGAATGCCCTCCAGGTTGACAATCCTATAGCACCAAACAACTAGTAGATGGGCATCTTTAAGGACCCATTGCCTACCCATGAGGAGTAGGCTAAGCCAGTACCATAGGTGAATGAGGTTCATTAGACATATCCTAAGTAAGGATTTGTTGGCATGGTTAGTATTGTGATGAGGAATAAGAGATATCCAAGTCCATTCATGCCTCCTATGAATTTAGGTGATGTTCCCTTGACATCATAATCCTTGCCACCTCCAGTGCTGAATCTCCCACCTAGACCTATGGTGACAATCAAGACCAAGCTTTGATGGAAATTCTTAAAGCAATAGAGAAAGCTATGATGGAAATCTTGAGAACAACCTCTGGCTTGAGCTCATCATTGAATTCTAGGCGCTGATGGAGATCCTCAAAGCAATAGAGATACATCCCTAGGAGTCTAACTCCTTCAATAATTTTGTGGGGCATATTCACCAGTGCACTGAGCTAGTGATCACTTTTAGGGAAGATGAGCTCAAGCCAGTCCCAAATGACATGGTGGATCCACCTTTGCACATCATCACATGTGTGAATGGAACCCCCTACAAGAGAGTCTTTATAGACACTGGTTCTTCTAGTAACATTATCACTACTACAGCTCTGAAACATCTTGGGCTCCTAGCATCTCACATCATCGCATCCACCTACACCCTCCAAGCATTCAATGATGCCATATGCTTGACCATTGGTACGATTATCTTACCTATTCAGGTAGGGCAAAATACCATACCAACTATGTGTCACATTTTGGAGGGTGAGATGGTGTATAAAATCCTGTTGGGTGGACCTTGGATCAGGGACATGAAGTGTATGCCCTTGATTGCTCATTAGTGCCTAAAGTACACTTATGAAGGGCAAGTCCATGTCATATTCATAGACCTAGAGCCCTTCAAGTACTACAACATGGTGCATCAGATTTTTAAATCGACCTTACCATCAACACATCTAGATTTCCAACTAAATAGATCCAGTCTAGGTCTAATTCCTTTGCCTTCACCATCCATCAATCCATCACCATCCCATTCCATACCATCCTCATGGGACAAAGGCCTATTGATGAGATCCCCCAACCATCTCCACCATCTCCACCAAGGAGATCCCTAGCCTAGTGGATGAGGAGTTGCCTCATGAGGCCAACATAGAAATGATTCAGGCCTTTTTCCATCCCCTCCTTCTTTTCCACCATCGGTCACAGTGCATTTGGCCACCACTAGTCTAGGAGAGTATCTAGTTAGGAATGTCACAACAACACCTACCATCGAGTTGGTACAAGATATGGGTCGACCCCATCTTCCCATAGGCACCATCGTGCCTCTTGGCCATCCCCTAATCAAACGAACTTCATCTATGGGGGTCTAGACTATGACACAGAGCCCTACCAATAGGAGGAAGAGGATGAAGAGCCCTTTTCAGAAGACATTAACTACTTGTCTAATCCTAACTTCACCCTGAAGTACCTTGACCTCTGTAATTGGCACAATTATGGGTTAGGCTTGTATGAGTAAGGCACTCGCATTCCTTATTTCAACCATAATATCAGATGCCATATGATAAGTCAATATTGGGACATAATAATCCCCTACCTCTAGATGTCCTCATGGATGGTTTAGAGCAACTACATCTCAAATATAGGGATAAGTTGACACGTGATCCCTACACCAACCTCAATCGAGTCTATTCACTGGGGGACTACTTCCCTATGCCCATAGGAGATCAAGACCCACCTCATGATGTCATCCCACATTTTGAGAGGGGTGAAAATTTGTGGACCCTTCCCCATGATAATGAGGAAGAAGATCAGGGGACTCCATATGAATGGATGATCAATGATGAGTCAGACTATGTATTAGTGCCTATCGACTCCTCTAGTTTGCATGTCAAATATGCATGGATTATCCCATTATATGATTAGCATAAGGGTTACCTGTGCATGTTCCCTTTCGATGATCCTATCTAGAGGTAACTTCTTCCTATAGAAGAGCAAGCTCACCCATTGCCACCATGACCACCTTTGGTCATTCAACCTCCACCTCAACCACCTCCATAGGTTTAGCGACACCTAGATTTTGATAGACACCATGATCCACATAGGGGAAATCACCTATCCATAAATATGATTCCTGTAGACCTCTTCAAGCCCCTATGAGATCTGAATAACCCATAAAAGTTGTTACACCTTGACTTAGGGGTGATTGAATTTTATTGAGGAGATTCACCCCCATCACCTTCCAAGTATTGGCTTTGTGATGAGATGTTATAGCCATTTCATTTTGTCTCAAAGCCTACTAAAGATGTATTCTATGAGGTGAAACTAGATGTTCCAATAAATGACCTTAACCTAGTAGATGATATTCACCTAATCCCCATCCCACATCAGTTAGAGGAGGGATCGCATATGTCAATCGAGGTAACAATTGATAAAGATATCAGCTCAAATCCAAAACATTTACAATATATCAAGTTAGAGGAAAGTTTATCCCCTAAATATCAAACCGATTATATTGCCCTTCTCATAGATAAGAAGAAAACTTTTGCATGGTCTTACAAAGACATGCCAGGACTAGATTCATATCTAGCCACACACAATCTAACGCTTGATGCAAAAACCAAGTCGGTTATACAAAATCTGAGAAAGATGCACCCAACAATAGCCTTGATGGTGAAATATGAGATACAAAAACTATTGGATGCCCAATTCATCATCTCCATAGATTATCCACCATGGCTATCCAACATGGTTCCCATCAAGAAGCCCGATGGGAGGATTCACATTTGCACTAACTTTAGAGACCTAAACAAAGCGAGTCCTAAGGATGATTTCCCTTTGCCTAGCATTGATGCCCTGGTAGATGCTACAACGGGCCATGAAATGTTATCCCTTATGGATGATTTCTCTAGATACAATAAAATTTGTATCAATCTAGAGGACCAACTTAAAATGACATTCACAATACCTTAGGGGAAATTTTGCTATAAGGTCATGCCTTTTGGCCTTAAAAATGTTGGTGCCACCTACCAGCGTGCCATGACATATATCTTCCATGATTACATGCACAAGATTTTGGAAGATTACATGGATGACTTATTAGCTAAATCATTATTATGCCATGAGCATCTTGATGTCCTGCGCAAAGTCCTCGATCGCCTTATTGAACATAACGTCAGACTGAATCCCAAGAAGTGCATCTTTGGCATCACTTTTGGAAAACTCTTGGGTTTTATAGTCTCCAAATGAGGCATCAAAGTGGACCCTAACAAATTCAAGGCAATCCTCGAAATGCCTCCCCCAACTACCATCAAGTAGCTACGAAGCTTGTAGGGTAAGGTCGCATCTATCAAGCACTTCATAGCGCAATTGTCTGATAAATTCTAACCCATGAATAAACTATTGCACAAGGGGGTTGCATTCCATTGGGATGATGAGTGTCAGGATGCCTTTGATGCAATAAAGCAATACCTGGCTTTACCACTAGTATTGGCACCACCTAGACCAGGAGTGTTGTTCTACTTATACATCTCAGCCACTAAGATTGCATTGGGTATCATGTTAGCCTAGAAGAATGAATTGCATAAAGAACAAGCTACTTACTATCTTAGCCGCACCTTGGTTAGTTATGAAATCAAATACGCATATGTTGAGAAGCTATGCTTAGCAGTGGTTTTTTCCACCAAGAAGCTACACCATTACATGCTTAGTCATACCACATATGTTGTATCAAAAGAGAATCCATTGTGATACATGATGATTTGCACTTATCATAGTAGTCGCACAACGAAATGGATCATGTTATTGACAAAGTTTGACCTAGAATTCATCGGATAGAAATATATCAAAGGTCATGTCATCATTGATCAACTCGTAGAGGCTCCTCTCCAGGATGATCAACCTCTCAGCATGGAGCTTCCCAATGATGGAGTCTTCCATATATCAGAATCACCTGATTCTTACAAGTCTAATTTACAAGATGATATGACTCTATTCTTTGATGGCTCCAAATATGAGTAAGGGGGTGGTATGGGAATTGTGTTTTTTACACCTCAGGGGGCTCCATTACCCCTATCATTTAAACTCGATTTCTCATGCACCAATAACAATGCCGAATACGAAGCCTTGCTCATAGGTCTTCAAACAACGGTCACCATGAAAATAACAAAGCTAAGCATTTTTGGTGACTCCTTGCTCATTGTAAACCAGGTCAAAGGGATATTTCAATGCAAATTTCTAGTTTTACAAGCCTATAAAGCCCTTGTGGATAAGCTCCTGGAAAAGTTCGAATGGTACGATATCGAGGCACTCCCTCATTCATCAAATCATTTTGTGAATACAATGGCCTCCTTGGGGTCCCTAATCCCGTAGAACCCTACTGATGAAATGATAACCATTCAAGTCAAGATGTTATCATAATCTACGATGGAGCGTGAGAGCATCGAATCCATGCCATAAGTCCACATGATTCAAATTGAACCATCTCATGATAGGTTCTCACAAATTCACGATCACCTGAATCGTGTTGATTGGGGGTCTTTATTCCCCCAAACACCTTTTAATAGTGGTACAATGCTATTCTTACAAGTTCTTTTCCAATCAACATTTTCTAGGGATGAATTTCAAAAGGGTCATACAATTCACACCATCAAGGCTTTTGTATAGCAAGACTAGTTTACTCCCATCTGATATTACCTAAAGCTTGGTAATCTCCCACCTAGGTTGTCGCATGCTGCCAAAAGGATACTCAAATAAAAAGCAGCAAAGTATGTCTTGTTAGGAGATATTTTGTATCATCGAAGCTATGAAGGTATCCTCCTTCATTTCTTAGAGCATCAAGAGTCAGCTTGGGCAATCACCCAAGCACACGATGGTACATGTGGTGGCCATTTTAGTGGTATGGCCATCGCAAAGTGCATTCTTTGCATGGGCTATTATTGGCCAACTCTAGAGAGAGATTGTTGCGCTTATTTCAAGAAGTGCATAAAGTGTCAACACCATGCTAACTTGACACACGTACCTTCTCAAGCCTTGCAACCGATTCAATCGGTTTGGCCATTCTCACAATGGGGGTTTGATTTAATCGAGAAAATCTCCCTGCATCCTCGAGCCGTCACACATTCATCATTATGGCTACCGAGTACTTTACAAAATGGGTGGAAGAAATTCCCCTTACCACTATGATAGGACCCCACATCACAGAGTTCATATTGCATCATATCATTTATTATTTTGGTATTCCATCCAAAATTATCTCGGATAATGGGACATCATTAAAGAATAAATATGTGCATGGTTTGACAAAGAAGTACAATATTCAGCACAACTTTTTGACACCCTACTATACATAGGCAAATGGGCAAGTAGAGACTTCAAACAAAACATTGATTGCCATTCTCAAAAAGATAGTTAAAGAGAATCATAAGGATTGGCACACACAAATATCCCTTTCCCTATGGGCCTATCACACTAGTATTCGGATGCCCACTGGGGCAACCTCATTTTCTCTAGTGTATGGTGCAGAGGCAATCATGCCTCTAGAGCTAGAAATTCCATCGCTACACATATCCATGTAGGAGTTCATCGATGATGATGCCACATGCAATAGGCTCGTTTAGACCAACTTACGTTGCTTGATGAATGATGCATCAATGCTCTCGAGCACCTACATGTTTACCAAGAGTGACTTAAGAGAGCTTACAATATGAAGGTCCATCTTAGAGACTTTCAGGTTGGTGACCTTGTTCTAAAAGAGAACCAACAAAACTCTAACTTGTCGCCCCATATAAGGGATAAGTTTACGGAAAACTGGTTAGGTCCTTTTGTCATCACTAGTTAGATAGGACCTGAAACTTACCGCCTAGCCTCCCTTGAAGGAATCGAGGATCTTAAACCCTTGAAAATCCTTCATATATGGCATTTCCATGCTTAAAGCACCATAGCCCCCAAATGCTCCAAGGGTTCCCAAAACCACTTGGTCAATGCCCAAAATGCTCCAAGGGTTCCCAAAATTGCTTGGTCAATCCCCAAAAGGCTCCAAGGGTTCCCAAAACCACTTGGTCAATCCCAAAAGGCTCCAAGGGTTCCCAAAACTGCTTGGTCAATCCCAAAAAATACCCTAATGGTACCCAATAAGCCCGTTGGTCGCATGTACATATATATCAATCAAAAATCCAAAAACATCATCAAAACATCAAAAATTCAAAAATATTGCATATTGCATAACCTTGCATTTCACTCCATTATACAATCATTTGCATTAGGCACACTCATCATTGCACTTTGCATTCTAGGGTTGCTCATACATGTCTAGCACTAAGAATGTATGTCATTCATCATTCAAAATCAATTATATCACAAGTCATCATCCACATCATTCCTTATTTTTCACCTATCATATTCACCTACATTTCACACTGGTCATAGTAGTGTATGTTTCCCGTCACCTAGTCATTTGTTCTAGAATGTCTTGAGGGTTTTTCAGTCACTTAGCCATCTCTAGTTTTCTTTTCAAATTTTGTAGAAAGCTATCCTGATTTTTAGAAGGTAGAGTCTTGCTTTGATTGTACCTCGTATACATCAAAATCCCAACACATTTTACACATTAATAAATCCAAGTTTTGCGCAAGGAAATATGAAACCCACAAAGTGGTCTAGGTTACCTTAAGCAAAAAGGTTATCTTGCTCATCCCCCTATGTGAATGGTTCAAGAATGCTGAGAATTGGCAAAAGGACAAGCTCCTCCCTACCCAATTCCCCAAAATAAACAGTGGATTTCACCACTATCAAAATTCCAAATTCCTCAAAAAGCAAAAATTACAATCAAAATAAACAGTGATTTTCATCACTAAACAAATCCCTTGCTCAAAGAAAACAAAATACAAAATAAACAGTGATTATCATCACTACATATGAGCAAGTATCCCAAATAAATTAAAAGAAAAGAAGGGAGTTTGAACTTGAATCCTTGGAATTCTTAGCATTTGAAAAGCCATAAGGTGATCCTCATTATAGGTTTTGTGGAAGAGCCTACCTGGCAATAGTGGTATCCTTATGCATGATGATATGTCTCTCACATTAGCATCTTGCTTTTGTACAAACCAATGTTTGATTTAGGATGAGCTAGCTTTTGGTAGCCTATAATACCTAGTGGTCTAATCCAACTAAGTACAAAATCTAGGATCGTGATACTCATAGGGTGATCTCCAGTACATATGGGTTGAGTTAATCCTATTTGGCACTGGGGTAATCTTATGCATCTCACAAAAATGAACTCACTTGCACACATAGGGATATTGAGTATCTAGGTCATCCTAGTTAGATTCATACCTTGTCAAAAAGTCTTGCATGGTTAGTATACAACTTTTGATCGATTAGCTAGAGTGTTTGAGTCTCAAGAAAACCTCATCAACATTCTATAACAACCATTTCATTTATTCCATTTTATCATATTGCAATAGTACATTTCCATATATCCATCACACAAAAACAATACAAAAAGAATTGATGAATTTTATAAAGTCTATGGTGCTAACATAGTGTGTCAAATCATTAGTCATATTTCATCATAGTAAATCAAATTATATTACATCATTATGCATCCAAACATACACCTAACATCAAAATCATAGTATATTACCAAAAACATTAGGTTATGCATACATGATAAGCATCCATCACATCATCATAAAGTAAATACATACACTACATACATCTCATAAAGCAATAAAGGAGACACATGATGACCATAAAAAAAATATCATATATATGTATGTATGGGGCAAAAATATACATCATAGTCCTTGAAGTGCCCATAGGCTACAATAAAGTGGGTCCTCAGACCTCACAAGTACCAAAAATCCAAAATCCAAAAAGAGTCACAAGAACCTCAACCACCATGGTCATGTAGAACCAGTGCTACGGATCACACTCCCACCTATAGTCGAATGTTGATGAGAACTCCCACACCTACTACCACCTACCCTATCTGCCCTTCATCTAGATCCAGGTGCCTCCATCCTAACCAAAGACTACCATGTCTTGCTCTACCGACTTTGGTGTGATCCACTGATAGTTGATTCATCTGGTAGGTGCCCCCTAAGGTGCACTACCTCATTCTCTAGCTCATTAGTATAGGTCCACCCCTATTGGTACTGTGCCTGATAGGTCTCCACTATAGAATGGAGTCATACCACCTCCACCCATAGCCTATCCACATCCTCACTATTGGATCCCTCCCACCTAGGACTCCATGATCTTAGTTGTGCCCATAGAGCTGCTATCTCTACCTAATCATCCTACACCTATGTTAGCAAAGGAGATCTCTCTCCTACCTGACCCTGACCAACTTAGCCTATAGCTCAGTGTATAGATCACTTTGTGTACCCTACTATGTCTGCACCTCCTGATCCTTGGTATCACAATACCCATAGTCACCCTGATCTCCCAAGTCCAAGAGGTTTGCCTGCTCACCTACCACATGGTTATGCCTATGGTACTTGCCCACCTCTGCCTGATCCTCATCAAGAGCATCCTACTGAACCTCTTCTATTATCGTAGTTGCATCACCACCTAGGGATCCCTTGCCCTACCACTGGTACATCATACAACATGAGTCATACTCCTATGTAGTCTTGACATCATCCATGTCTAGAATATCTACTACAAGATTTGCCTCATCCTCCACTACCTCCACTATAAGCCAACTCAATATCTTATCATCCTCATGGCACTCGTAAACTAATGGATCACTAGGAAATCCCTGATGTAATCCAAACTATCATATAACCTAATAAAAAAAGGAAGTACTCCCTCTCTATCCCATGTTGTCCAATAAGCCACCTATCATGCCTCCCCTTATGGAGCTACACCCCAACATCTGACCACACTGGGTAATATTTGTATGGCCTCCAAATCACTTGGGTTATCCCAAGTCATAAAAATGAATCTATATAGTGGTCCACATTGCCTAAAAAGTGATGAATCTACCCTATCTACTAAGCCCTCTACCATAGGATCCTATATCCTATCTCCCTATCTTCTAGTTGTGCCTAGGTCATCCATGGTAGTCCATGCGGTTGCTCCATAGCTATGTGCTACCATCCCCAACACTATAGTAAAAATCTACACCCCAAGCCCTTCTTCTAGTGGTAGCAGATCTTGTACAACTCATCATAGAGTTATGCCAATAGTGTAGTCCCCCATTCCATCACCAGTGGATCCTCCATAGTACACCCCACCAATGTGAATACTATCTCCAACAGGTTCCATGGGAACCTGGCTCCTAATGAGTCAGGAAATAGCATATTGGAGATGAGTGTCATTAGCAATACATGCCTCACCTCCAATACCTTAGCCTCATACCAAAATCCCACTAGTATCCCTCCGCTCATGCAGTCCAATACTGCCACATCCAAGTCCTCACCAAAGTACCTCTCTAGCACTGCATCTCTCAGATCATGGTGTGTAGAGAAAATAGGTCACCCCTCTATCAAAATATGCAAAATTTGGTAGATATCCTCAAGCGTCACCATCATCTCCCCTATTGGTAGGTGGAAGGTGTTGGTGCATGGGTCCCATAAGTCAATAAGGGTAGTCAAATAGGCATGGTCTCCTATCACAGGATCCAATCGTGTCACCTGCTTGAGGCCAATGACATCAATCCATTCCCAGTATGCCTCTATCAAGGCATTATTTAGTGGTCTCAAATATATTTATAACTTGATACCAACTCTTCACCACCTGGTAGAGGTAAGCAAGTCAATAACAAGCATCCACCATGCTTTAAAAATGGCCCAAAAACACCCAAAAAAGACCCAAAATGGCCTCCTTTTGAAGCCAGTTTGTGGGCATCTTGCCCAAGGGATGGCCCCAAAAATTTTGTCCATCCCACCTAGGTATGGCCCCTAATCAACGCACCCTATCCTCCCACCCAGGGACGACCCCCAAAAATGGGCCAAAAAATGGCCTTTCAGGCCACCAAAAAACAACAAAAAAATGCAAAAATTGATCTACAAAAAGTAATCTAATTGCATAAAAACATGGATAAAGCATAAAATATGGTACATTCCCACTAAATTAGGTTTAATTACCTATTATTTAGTGTGATATTCCTAAAAATAAAAAACATCATATAAAAGAAAAAATTTCACTCCTAACACTAGGAAAATGCAGTAATAAAGTCCATGCATACCCATATTGCACCGGCTTCGTCGTTGGCTGAGTATACATGCTTATTCATGGTTATTGTGGGATGATATTTATATTTATCCACTACGTATAATCACTCTCCTCCTCCTCACTTCTCAAACTACCAAGATAAACATGCATAAATGAGCCTAAAACTCATAATTTGGGCTTATATAAGCCTACAAAAGCCACAACCATCCCAAGGTGGTATGAGCACACATTTGGATGTCCATAACACCTTGATATAGCCATAAAACATGACATTAATTCCTCCCTAGGACGAACACAAAAAAATTACATAAAAACAACTAAAAATGCACCAAAAAGGGTCCAAAACCCACCAAAAACAACTCAAATTTGGTCAAACTTTCACATCGATCAAGATGAAATCCAAATTGCTCATGGATGAATGGAAATGTCCTTATTTCTATCCCTAATAAGGCCATTATGTCCAGACCACCCCATGGGAATGAGGTTTACCTTCCTTTCTTCCATGAAACATCAATAAAATCATCAAAATCCTCTCAAAACTGCTCCATTTTTCAATGGGTAAAACTAAAGGCAACCTTAACAAAAGTCATCTAGGTCAAGCGACTCATCACTTTTCTCACTGGTCATTCTCTCATCGACTCATAACTTGAGGGGGTAGTCATACTTAAAAAATTCATAATCTAAATCAACAATCACACACTCAATCATGCAAATTGTGTTCGTTCAACGAATCATTGACAAAGACAATCACGCCCCTACTTGGGGCAGCAAACAAGCACAAATTTTCAATAAAAAAATGCTTGGCATTATAGAATCATGAAGGAAAATATCCAATATCAAGTAAAATGGACATGAAATGTTGTACTTGAAGCAAGTTCCTTAGCTCATCAGAAGCAAGGATTCAAGAACACATGCTCTTTCCATGATTGGGGCATCTAAAGTTGGTTAGGTTATTGAACAACCCTAATCATTTAACACTTTAGTTATCTATTTTTTCTCAGTGCTGTGCTACACACAATGCATCTCAAAATGGGGCATCTGTAGACACTAAAATCATGTCAATACGATTAGGCATCCATGAATAATGGCTAAATTGACATCACATGGCCCCCTAGGGCAGCCCTCAAAGGTTACACGATGGTTTTAGCCACTTTTACAAGGTTTTGGAAGGTTCTAGCCCATTTTTGGGGAATTTTATCTCCTTATTCATGGTCATCCTACCCTAGGATGAATGCAGATCCTATCCATACCACCCTCGGACAACCACTAGTAGCTATCCTAGGGTGGGATGCCTAGCAAGTTTAACCAAAAAAATCACAATACCTAGAATAACTGCACCTATAGATCCTAATACAAATGAGGAAGGTCATACTAGCAATCTAATACCATGTTGTACAAGGCAATCCTCCAACTCTTAAATGTGGATATCCTAGTATTGAAGGTGATATAGGTCCTATATTTGACATGCATCCCTCAATACTAATTCTACCTGTAGTCTAGCTATTACATCGACACCCTCAACACCACCTACAGTAGCCTACATATCCAACTCCCTTCACAGTCGAGCAACCTCAAAATCTCAAGCTACCATCCTTATATCTCACTCTACCAGCATATAAAGGAATCGATCCTACTCCTCAACCAAGTTGTATCACTCAACCTAGAGCACAACCCAATCCTCCTTATTCTGATCAAGAACTCTCTCTAGAGTCTCCTCCATACCTCCTCCACCCTCACCATCATCTCCAACCTCAAGAGGTTGATTTGTATCACACCTTAATAGATTTATCCCATCATTAGATCGATGATGTCTCTATCATAGAGGAGTATCATTTTCTTTGGCCATAGCCTCCCGATCATCCCAACTATCCTCATCCACCATCAGACTTGGCACCCATGGAAACTATGAGGTAATCCAAGCATTGTACTCTATGATGGCCTCAAAATCATCCACATATGGTATATCTAGCTCCTCATCATCCTCATAATCCACCTACCATTCCTCAATACATGATAGTCTTGGTTCATTATCTCAATATATAAACTACCAGAGCATATATAACCCCATGTTGTAATCCAAAATATCATAGATTCCATGAGAATTGGATCAACTTCACCTCACTACCATGAAGACCAACTAACCATCAGGCCTACCTAATCCATTGTAACTGCTCCCAATTTGTATGCCACCTAGCCTCTCACCATGGTTACTAATACACCTAATTAGGTGTTAACCCCATTCATAGATCCCTATACTCTTGGCCACTACAACCAGGATGACTTGACTGTATCTCCTTGAATACTCACCATATTAATGCATAGGGATTAACCCTATCCCAATCACACGATAGGCCCATAGTACGGGCTATGCTAAAATGCTCCCAACCCTGGATCTAAAGAAGAATACTATAGCCCAATCCCTTCCACCCTTACCTCTTCACCTCAAATAACTCCTAGTATACTTGAGCTAATAGATTAGACACCCAAGCATAAACCTAAGGCTCATCGATCATGTCAAATACCAACCTAATTATATTCCATTGAAACCAACATCTGGTGTTGTTAGGTACCAACACATTAGCCAATAGGAAAATTATAGAGGTTGGTAATACCTCCAACCACCTCAAAAAGTACAACTCCAGTTATCAAATGACACTACCCCTGATATTCACCCCTCTCCACTCATCACAAAAAATCCAACTTAGATCATTTCCATTATCCTAGCCAACTTGGACATGCAATCCTTCCATAGGTACATGGAATATGTAGTATACGTCCTCCAATGTAATTTTAATATCCCCTATCAAGAGCTTGGTGCCTCAGTCTGTATCCCATCGCTCTTCTAATGTAGAGAGGTACCACTTATTAGTCCTCACCACCTCAATCTATGCACACCCATCCAATTCCACTTGCTCCAACCATTCCTATTCAACCTCCTACAATTCATATTTTAGCCCAGGTAGGTTAGGTGAAAACTGATGTCTGACCTCCTAAATCCTCAACTGTAGAACAATACAAAAGAAAATGCACATTAGGATCTCCTTCATTTCAATTTTTTGACCACCCTCATTCTAATAAAAAAATATCACAAAATGAACAAGAGGGCTAGAATAACTTACCTCTATCACCCACACCTTTGCTCCAACCATCACACCAGCTCATACCATCACCATCACCTTGCTCTCTCCTTTGCTCAAAAATATCTTCATCAATTTTCAAATGTAATAATAAAATGAAAATTTACCCCTAGAGCCCTTTTATAGCTGAGTAGGCACCTCCAAATGCACCTCTACATCTGGCAGGCACCCTCAAATGCCTCCTTATATCTGTAGAGTGATAGACGTAATCCTGCATCTATGGATATGTAGTCGTAGATCAACATTTGATCCAAAAATACTACAAAGAATTTTCAAAGGGCCTCAAAATATAGCAAAACCTTGCAAAATCATTCTAAAATTCATCCAAGAATTCATCACATCTTCATATCTCATTTTGTAATAACATGGATTGATTTGGATTTTTAAATTTTGAATGCAACCAAAAGTTGTAGAAATACTAAAAAATACTTCAAAACATCCCAAAATGACTCCAAAATTCACAACACTACCACATCCACTCATAAATACATTTACATCATCCCCGTACATCATAAAATCCATTTACATTATCAAGTGAGCCTTGTATCTAGTGATTTATTCTGGTCGCCTGGTGGTTGGAGCGATTGGTTATCCATGCAATTTGGTAGGATGGGTAGACCACCATAAGGACACTTAATCAAAATCATCATTCAAAATCATCTTGTTCAAAAAAAGTTCAATAGGTCCCTCATTTCTCGAGTGATATTGTGTTTAAGCTAATTTACCCAAGTCTATCATTGATACCCTCTCCATGGGGTTAAAAAATGGCATAAGAATTTCTACTTCATCATTTTGCATTAAGGAATTTGAGTCGATCACTAGGTAGTGAAATGGGTTCCTTTACTTCATCATCATTTTTTGCATTTCAGTGATACCAAAAGATAAATTTTTGACAACATAGAACCAGCCCAAACTTGAGGTAACCAAACTTGATTTTTATTTTAACATCTACATACATCATATGTATCCATTGCGTCATCCACATTCGATCAATTGGCTCGTGGGTTTCATTCTTCACCCATCTGCAAATTGAGAGGGTAAGCCAAAACCACAAAAATTCAAGTCTTCTTTATGTACTAAATCCATTCCATCAAACTAGGTGTCTCTTATTTTTGCATCGCCTTGTGTTCAACATAAAGCGATACAAAAAGGACATCTGTAGACACCAAATCCCAACCATCTATAATTCCTTATATATCTAAATATAAATATTATATATATATATATATATATATATATAACATATATATATATCAAAGCCATTTATTAAAGCTCCATCTTAGCATGCCATGTAGAAATATTTATCACTCATTCAATATAATCCTTTCCACTTATTAAAACTATTTGTAGATGGCTAAAAGTCACACATAGCTACCTCTACGTACTTGTAGATCCTTTTGGACACTTGTAGGTTTACATAGACCATACTAGATACCCCTAGGCTATCGTAGACCAACATAGACTATTTTAGATCTTTCTAGATCTATGTAAACTACTGTACATATGCATAGACATGCATAGACTATCATAGACATGCATAGACTAACGTATATCAGCGTAGCATACCGTAGAATTAAAGATATCACTTCACTATTTTTTAGGTCCAAAACCCTAATAAACTACACAAATCATGCCATAGACACCTTCCATACATTGGGAAACCATCCATCAACCTCCTAAGGAAAAACTAGACCTCTTCACACTTAATTAAGACTCCCATAGGGCTATTACTTGCCAAAAGTATTAATTAAGTCAATTGTTAAATATAATTTAAAGTTAACTTCTCTTGAGTGTACTTTTAGGGTTAAAAAAGTTAATTATGTTCTTAAACCCTAATTAGACCTAATTATTCCCTCCCACATGTGTGTGCATCAAAGTGGTTAGGATATTTTCTAGGAAACCCTAACCTAACCTAAGGACCACCTAACCCTAGTTATCCCTAATATCTCCTCACACATGTGTGAGGATAAGATATTTCCTCAAGGAAATGTGAGGATGACACCTCACAAACCCTAACCTAACCTCCATAGAACCTCACCCTAGGTTCTAGTTCTCCTAACCACACCCCCTACACCTTGGGTTTCTCTATAAATAGTGGGCCCAAATCCTAATTCCCTCTCTCTCTTCCCTTATGTCCAAAGTATAAAAACTCTACCAAAATGCATACAAAAGTGTAGTCATAGCAGATCTGAACTTGAACAACAACAATATAGCAGCTAAAGAGCCCATCCGTGTAGAGATCTCTAGAAAAGAACACTCGTAATTCAATTCACCCCCCGATTTGCAATTTGGGTCTATAGGACCAAAATCACTCAAAATCTGTTAGGTAATCATTTTTTTACAATTTTATGATGTTTCCTATAGTTTTTATAGTATTTTAGTTCAATTTCATTTACTATTTTTATTGTCTTTCAACAATACAGGGCCTGATCAAGGCAAGCCCCCAAAAACTCTAACTCTATTTTTTAGGTCACATGATAGGTGATAAAACACACCCACAACAACATACAATGGTGGCCCACATACGCAGGAAGCCCACCTACATCGAGGAACCCAAGAGCAAGCTATCAGACTATTTTATGTTCACTATGAAAGGATTTCCTTACAATCATTATTGTAACCTATGAATTACACTTCAAAATGAATAAATATTAATATTCTAGATATTTACATTTACTTTGTGTTAATGTTTGAGCAAATAGCTAGTTTTTGTGTGCTTTACTCTGACACGCCTGGTGGGCCCCCCACAAAGAATTGTGTTAGAATAGTTTTTTGCAAAACTGACATAATCTAATATTTTTGTGTTGTTACAGGTACCAAATCTAAGTAATATAGAGACCCTTGAAGTCCTGGAAACCCCCTTAGGCCCTCAGAATAGGGATTTTAGGCCTCTAAATCTGATTCACCTCCCATATCATGAATCCAAATCCAATTTTCCCCTAGCCTACTATTTGGTTCCAAGCCTTAAAACCCCCTAAATTATAGGGGTGAGTAGCAGAGAAGCAAAACAAACCACCTGTAGAATCGGAATCCAGGTATTCCCTCAAATTTTCTCTATTTTGTAATTTGTGTGAGGAAAAATTTACTAGTAAATGCATCAATACATTGGGTAAATTTCTTTTTCTTACACATCCATCATGCTAGAAATGCTATTTTGGTCACAGAAACCTGCACAAAACCAGAAAGTCTAATTTTATAATTTTTTGAAAAAATTTGGCTTTCACTTTCTAAATCACATGTACCCCAAGCTCTCCACTGCTTCTTTACTCCATAACATCCATTTCCATTACAAAAATATTTTAGATTCTCTAAAGTTCAGATTTAGGATTAGGGTTTTGTAAATCCCTCTTACACACTTTCCTTAATGAAATTTTAAAATTTGTTTTTGTACAAAAATCAAAGTTAAATTTCTTTTATGCTTTTAGGAATTAGGGTTTCAAATTACCTTTTGTATATTTCATTAAAAGCAAATTGTAAATTCTCTTTTGTAAATACAAATCTCAGATTTATTTCATTTGTATTAAATTAGGGTTTTCACATTTCTTTCCCAAGCCCTCTGGGTAAATCATACTTGTTGCATTTATTTTTACATATTTAGTTTAAGATTGCCTATTTATCCTTGTATAAATATTTCTTACACTTCTTCCATGTGCAAAAATTTAGGGTTCCATAAACCCCTACTTACACACCTTCCACATTGCTTGTTTATGTGCTTTACAGAATAGGTCTAGCTTCTTTTGCGAAATGCACATAGGATTAGATTTTATTTAAAAACACATTTTATTTTAGCTTTTTCTTCCAAAAAGTGCATCTAGGGCTAGAATTTTATTTTCATAAAAAAAATTAGTTAGATTTACTACTTTATACATCATTGTTAGCAAAATATAAACTCACACACGTGGTATTTAAAAAAACAATGAGCTTGGACTAGAGGCCTTTATATATTTCATCACTAGAAAACCCCCACTTTTGATACTAGGCTCCTGGATTTAATCACCAAAAGTTACCTTCAGAGTGGGATAGGATTAGAGGCCTTCATCCACAAGGCTCACATAATTTGTGGATACAGTAACTATCATTATTGACTAAACCTACTTGAGGGTGAAGTGAAAGCATGGGATTGTTGACCATGCTTGGCAGGTCTTAGATAGGCCACCTCTTCTCATGAGAGGATATAACGAACTCACTTCAGCATAGTGGGTTCCCTCCCTTTTAGGTTATCATTTTACCGCACCTTCCATATAGATCACCATTCACACGTCGTGATATTATTATATTATGTGCACCTTTGGGTGTTGCAAGAGGTTCTATACTGATGATAATATCGATCTTATAGATTATTCACTCCACTACCTGCGATATTACATAGGAGGTAACGACATCAAAACACACATAAATGAATAAAATATTTTTTTTCCCAACATTTAGATTTGATTCCATTTTAGTGTTGTCTGCATGATCACAAACTGGTGTCAACACATTACACCACTTGGTACTTTATTTTTTTAGCTACATACAACACATCATTGCTTCAATTTTATATTAGACACCATCGAGTTCACATTGTAAAGGGTTGTTCCTAAACCCCTTCACAAATCACACCTAGAACTATAGATTCTAGTTTTTGCATAGTTCTAAACCTTCACAATACGACACACATTATCATGCTAGTTGTCACCCATAGTTGAGTGTGCAAGTAAATGTGCCCTATAGAGGATGCACCTACCACCTCTTCTAGTCAATCCACCTCTCCTCCTTCGATCATGAAGGAGAAATTTATACATACACCTGATCTACTCATAAAGTTTGATCTACAATATACACACATGATGGCTCAAGGTGAGACATCCACTTTAAGTAAATCCCTCACTACTTCACTTGTAAAATATTATCCATTTATTTCACCACCAGCCTCACCTAATCCATATGCTACATTCTACGATCATGTGATCTACACGGTTCCAGGACAACCTCACCCATTCTTTATTATAGATGAGGAGATCATATCTTCCTTCTCTACCTTTGCACACCCCTTTTTCTAGAGTCTATCTCAATCCATTTTTGAGAATCACTCCTCCCTCCTAAACCACACTCATGCTGAGGTCACATCATTCATCCCTACTATAGGAATGATCTTCGACCCTTCCTCTTTTATGATAGGTACCCAAAGGTCATCATTCTAAACTGCATAATAGTGACCTCCTCTATAAGAGCAACACACACCCCCTCAAATATCACACCCATAATATTCTCAAGAGTCCCAACCATCATCATCCTAGAAGCCATTTTTTACAATGTTTGAGGACCTATCACAACCACCTCTCCAAACCCAAACCACCTAATGTTAACAACAACCAAAAATCCAAACTCATTCAGGAGTGGACACATCCACCACCCCCTCTTCCCAAGCTCCTGCTTTGGAAGCTTACCCTCCTTTTTTTGTTGTATTCTCATTTGTATCTCAGGTGCCTAGAGTGTACAATACCTAATCTGTCACTCTACCATCACCCACATCGACCTTTAGTATACCTTATCCTCCTCATTTCCAAGCTCCCACCACTAGTATTCCTCCTATATATCAAGACCCACAAATTACACCCCTACGTCTCTAGGCTACTCCACATAGTTTAGCTTCACCACCTCCCATCCTTTAGGATAGAGATACGTCCCATATGTTGACACCTTACCTTAACCATCCCTAGCATTGGTAGCCTTGACACCTCCACAACTATCTACTGGATCTATATTCTTTACACCTCCCCCTTTGTAGTCATCACCTCCTATTGTCTAGCCATTGCAACAACCTCCTACCCAGTAGGCACCCATGCCACAACAACACACCACCCAATCACAATACTACTATCCCCAAAAAACATCCATTTTATAGCCTAGTGTCCCACTAGCCACTACATCATATGTTACCCAATACCCATCCTACTAGGACCACTTGGAATAATTCCCTCCATAGTATGGGGAAGAATAACAACTTCACTATTCACCATAATCCTAGGCTCAACCAACCTTACCGCAGTCCTCCATGACCTTAACACCTGATATTCAGCTCTTATGAGATGAATTCAAGATGTTAAACGTATGCATGACCAGTTACAGACACCAAATACCAACATATTATGAACTCTGCAATGAGCCAGTTCATCCATCCATACCTATTCCACCTTAACCCTACTGCTTTGAGATCTTGAATTTTGATAAGTATAAAGGTAAGGAAGATCCTAGAGAGCATGTTAGTAACTATCACTCAACTTTCTACCAGCTTCATAGTAGCAACCCCCTTATGCTACGTACCTTATCCCTATCACTTGGAGGACAAGCCTTAGATTGGTATAACATGCTACCACAATAGAGCCTTTATACCTTTGAGTAGTTAGTAAACACATTTTTAGAATCCTTCACCATCAATATTAAAAAGAAGACTAACTTCTCAAATGTCTATGCCTTATGATAGGCTGATGATGAACCCATTACCGAGTTTATATCAAGATGACAATCCATCATCCACGATCTCACCCATAGCCTCTCTACCATTGAGCTAGTGACACTCTTCTCCAAGAGTTGCCACAAAAAAAATTTCACATCCTTATAGCTCCATCAAAGTTGCACCTTTTGAGTGACAATCGCCCAAGCAAAGGTCATCAAGGACATCAAGGTCAAGTAAAAAAAATTAAGTTAATATAGAATCCAAACTATAACCCTAACTTCTATTTTAATAGAAACATGCCCAATCAACCCTATCCTCAACTACCATAAACCAACCAAGTAGCAACTACTACCCTAGAACCCGCATCGATTCCCCAACCTTATTTTCCATAGCAACAAACCTTCCAAACCAATGTGTCTTCCCCTCCTAGGCCATCCAATGTTGAGTGCTAAGTTACGGCTATCAGGTGCAAGCCTAAGTAGAAAGTAGGAAGATATACAACTATAGTATCAAGTAAAATTGGTGCAATTCAATGTCCAAAAACCTCACCTAATACATCTACTACGTTCTACGATCACGTGATCTACACGGTTCTAGGACAACCTCACCTATTATTTATTATAGATGAGGAGATCATACCTTCCTCCCCTACCTTTGCACACCCATTTTTACAGAGTCTATCTCAATCCCTTTTTGAGAATGACTCCTCCATCCTAAACCACACTCGCCTTGAGGTCACATCATTCGTCCTTACTATAGGAATGATCTTTGATCCTTCATATTTTATGATAGGTACCCAAAGTCCATAATTCCAAACCATGCAATAGTGACCTCCTCTAAAAGAGCAACATGCACCCCCTTAAACATCACATCAATAATATTCTCAAGATTTCCAACCATAATCATCATAGAAGCCATTTTTTACAATGTTTGAGGACCTATCATAGCCACCTCTCCAAACCCAAACCATCCAATGTTAAAAACAACCAACAACCCAAACTCATTTAGGAGTGGACACATCCACCACCCCCTCTTTCCAAGCTCCTACTTTGGAAGCTTACCCTCCTTTTTTTGTTGTATTCTCATTTGTATCTCAGGTGCCCATAGTGTACAATACCCAATCCTTCACTCTACCCTTACCCACATCGACCTTTAGTATACCTCCTCCTCCTCCTTTCCAAGATCCCACCACTAGTATTCCTCCTGCCTATAGATCAAGACCCATAACTTACATCCTTACATCTCTAGGCTACTCCACATAGTTTAGCTTCACCACCTCCCATCCTTTAGGATAGAGATAGGTCCCATATTTTGACACCTTACCTTAACCATCCCTAGCACTGGTAGCCTCGACACCTCCAATGCTACCTACAAAATATATATTCTTTACACCTCTCCATTTGTGGTCATCACATCCTATGGTCTAGCCATTGTAGCAACCTCCTACCCAATAGGCACCCATGCCACAACAACACACCACCCAATCACAATACTACTATCCCCAAAAAACATCTATTTTATAGCCTAGTGTCCAACTAGCCACTACATCATATGTTACCCAATACCCATCCTACCAGGACCACTTGGAATAATTCCCTCCATAGTATGGGGAAGAATAACAACTTCACTATTCACCATACTCCTAGGCTCAACCAACCTTAGCGTAGTCCTCCATGCCCTTAACACTTGAGATTTAGCTCTTACGAGATGAAGTCAAGATGTTAAACGTATGCATGACTAGTTATAGACCCCAAATACATACATATTATGAACTCTACAATGAGCCAATTCATCCATCCATCCCTATTACACCTTACCCCTACTACTTTGAGATCTTTAAGTTTGATAAGTATAAAGGTAAGGAAGATCCTAGAGAGCATGTTAGTAACTATCACTCAGCTTTCTACCAGCTTCATAGTAGCAACCCCCTTATGTTACGTACCTTCTCCCTATCGCTTGGAGGACAAGCCGTAGATTGGTATAACATGCTACCACAATAGAGCCTTTATACCTTTGAGTAGTTAGCAAACACATTTTTAGAATACTTCTCCATCAATGTTAAAAAGAAGACTAACTTCTCAAATGTATATGCCTTATGATAGGTTAATGATGAACCCATTGTCAAGTTTGTATCAAAATGACAATCCATCATCCATGATCTCACCCATAGCCTCCCTACCATTGAGCTAGTGACACTCTTATCTAAGAGTTGCCACCAATAAATTTTCACATCCTTATAGCTCCATAAAAGTTGCACCGTTTAAGAGGTCATCGCCCAATCAAAGGTCATCAAGGACATTAAGGTCAAGTAAAAAAAATTAATATAGAAGCCAAACTACAACCCTAACTTCTATTTTAATAGAAACATGCTCAATCAACCCTATCCTCAACTACCATAAACCAACCAAGTGGCAACTACTACCCTAGAACCCTCATCGGTTCCCCAACCTTATTTTTTGTAGCAACAAACTTTCCAAACCAATGTGTCTTCCCCTCCTAGGCCTCAGTAGTCTCATGGTATGCATCCATAGCTCTGACAATGCAACCTTATGCCACTTTTTGAGCCTTTACCAGCACTCTTCCAAAGATTATATAAGGGAGGCCACATTATCCTACCTGAGATCCGATCCTTGGATCCAAGCCTACCTAAGCCTCATGGACACAATGAGCAAGACTATTGCCAATACCATAGCTAGCATGGCCATAACATTGAGTCATGTTGTTCCTTTCATGCTCAAGTCAAAGAACTCATTGATAGGGGTACTATCCAAGTTTCCAATCCTCTTGCCCCATAAAATCAAAACCTAGGGATATTCCAAAACCTATTACCTGACCACCAGGGGACCAATCCCCAAAGACAACCAACCAACCCTCCAGGTCCACCTAGACAAGTGAATAATATCCAACGTGATCCTCCATAATGTGAAGTAGTGGATATAATCAATCTTACCATCCAAAACAAATGATACCCATCACACCAAATGACACCTATTATTTCCCCATCTACCCAGTTTACATCACCATAGCCTCTTGTTACTCCTAGCGCCATGTCACTTCTATCATAAAATGTTATTATATTTAATGGTAGTCTTACCCACCAGCTACATAATTCCCCTGCTCGATTATCTATTTTTGACCTCCTACAACAATCTCAACCCCACTGTGAGGCATTGAATGACATCCTTCATTCCATATACCTGGAAATGCATGATGCAAATACCTTCATAAATTTTATAGGGAACATCCCATGATGTCTTCAATCCTCCATTAGCTTCCATGACCATGAAATCATAGAACTAGTAGGAGAAGGAGCAGATCCCCCTCTCCATATCCAAGCCACTATCAATGATATTACCTATAAGTGTGTCCTCATTGATACTGGATCATCCATTAGCATTATCTCCACAATGGCATTACACCATTTGCATATTCCACCAGCCCATTTTTCCATGCCATTGCTTGATATTCATGAATTTGATGGCTCCATGAGACCTACGATAGAATCCATTGTCTTATCCATACGAGTAGGTGTCCATACTATTTTCATCCTTTTCCACATCATCCAAGGTGAAATGCAATACAACATCCTCCTTGCTCATCCATGTAATAGAGATATGTAGTGCATTCCTTTCAAGCTACATCATTGCCTTAAGTACATTCATGATGGACTTGTCCATTGCGTTCCTATTGATGAGGATCCCTTCAAGTTCTACAACATCACATACCTCCCACCTACACCTTAATTTTCATCCATGCAACTTTTTCCAGTCTCTTCCAATCAATCTATTAGAGCGTCAACATCCTCCCATACATCTACCTCATTATCCAAATCCTCATAAAGGACACACAACTTAGTGTCAGCACCATTAACACCATATTCTATAGTGCCTAACCCCACTAACATACCTTTCTCACTACCCTCATTATGACCACCACAACTATCCCAACCCTCATATTCCACAAATCCACCCATGATGCTATAACCATTATTGCCACCAACCTCATGCCCTACTACTCCACCTCAATTGTCCTCCCCTATGGAAGTGCTTATCCTCCCTACATCATGAGAACTTCCCATTACCTTTCACCCATGGCCAAGGTCATTCACCTCCTTGCATAGTCCAGTACCATCACCTTCTTCCCCATAATCACAATTCCCATAGGTAAACCATCTTATCCCAAATATCATAGTTGAATGCCATGAGTGGAAGCAATGAGCTTATCACCTAGATGACTAGTTATTACACCCTTCTACTATGACTATAAGGGAATTCCAAATCACCCCATCATATTAAAATTTAGATTTGACACCCCATTCACCATCACATACATCACCATGCATTTCCATCTTCATGACAAATTCAGGCCTAGGGGATTACAATGTGCATGAGACACATGTACACCCACCTATCATCCAGTTCACATGTGATTTTTGCCATCATTTAGCCTTTACTTTAACCATTGGAACCATCATACAATTAGGGTCTCCCAAAAACCATGCCAATTTTGTTTACACAGGAGTTGATTCATCACACCCATTGATAGTCCCTCCACCCCCACAATCTAGCTTTTATGGCACATTGGACCATATGGCCAACCCTAAATTTACCCTTTTCTATCTTTGACACTTCCATTAGTGTGGGTTTGGATTAGTCCACTATGAACAAGGGTTACGTACACCCATTAATCCACATGTACAATTACCCATAGATAAATTTGGCTTAGATTACCATCCTACTACCATCCATACACTAGAGGATGAGCTCTAGGATCTCTCCTTGCATCCTTCCCATATTACAATGCACACCTTGAAAGAATACATTGACATGGGCATCCTAGAGTACAACACATCTCCTCGCTCCACCATCATAGTTTCCTATGACTTCTTCCAAGAATACCTTTGTTCTGATACCACATCATCATGTTGTGTCGATGAATTAACAACCCAATTTTCTACCATATCCTTAAACAATCCTTACCCAGAGTATGACATGACATCTCCACCACCATCACCAACATATTTAGCCATGTTCCCACCAATCCATAGGCAACTTCAATAATCATTTACTCGGTCGTGTTTCCCACCAGTTGTCCTACATCCTTCATTGAGCCTTTTAGGATACTCATAGATTATTGAGTCATCATCACTAGAATATTAACCATACACATCCCCCAAAACATTGGTAAACATGGTTTATATGGATCTATTATCCCCACTTTGATACACACACCAATAAACCTACAATGATACACCAAACCCTAATTTTATTGATCTCATGCACATATCCTATATATTAATGCTCCTATATTTCCTACTTTCACCTTTATGTCTTGCATGCTACTAATGCTCCTTCACCATCCATACCATATCACATCCTACAGGTGCACCACACGGACACCTACCTTGATGATGAGTATGACATTACCGAGGCCATCGATGACCTTCATCTTATTCTAGTTCCAAAAAAATTGTGATGGTTTTCACATTCTTATCAAAGAAACTATTGATGTAGATATCGGTGATGACCCCAAAAATCCTTACATCATTAAACTAGTTGCTAGCCTTTCCACTAAAGAGCACACCTTGTTCACTGCTTTCCTTCAAAATTATATTCGAGTATTCATGTGGTCCTATAAAGATATGCTAGACCTAGACCCAACTCCTATAGTCCAAAACCTTATGTTAGAAATAGATGCTAAATTGGTAAGATAAAAGTTATGATGTATGCACCCAACCATCACATTACTAGTCAAATAGAAGCTTCAAAAGCTCCTAGATGTATATTTTATAGTACCCATAGACTATCCTGAATGGGTCTCCAACATGGTTCCTATACCAAAACTGTCTGGCAAAGTTTGTATCTGCATAGAATTTCATGATTTAAACAAAGCATGTCCCAAAGACAACTTTCTATTACCTAAAATTTACTTACTTATTGATTCCATCATCAGCCATGAGATGATCTCCCTTATGGATGGATTCTCCGATTATAGCCAAATCAAGATCAAACCTACTGACCAATACAAAACCTCCTTCACAACCCCCTGGGGACCTTTTGCTATAATATCATGTCTTTTGACCTTAAAAAAATTGGGGCAACCTACTAGTGTGACATGACTTACATATTTCATGATTACATGCACAAAAGTGTGGAAGATTATGTAGACAACCTCATCGTGAAGTCAAAAATATTCGTAACACCTAGTGAAGAACATGTGCTTATATCGAGAGGGTGGGTGAAAAGTATAACATAAAATTTTTACTAAAATAGTAGCATCAACATTAATAAAATAGTGAACATCACACAAAGAATCACACACGAGAGACATAATTTTCAATGTGGTTCACCCAATGTGGGCTACCTCCATAGAAAAATATTTCTTCTAAATATTTCTCAAAATAATATTTTGGGAATCCTTCCCAAGTACAATGTTTATGGATCTTTTTACAAAGGATATGTTGATCCCCTAATATCAAGTTCATGGATATTTTACATAGGAGAACTCTTTCCCATTCTACTCTGGCTAGTGATCATCTAGAAGACTCTGTCTCTCTATAGCACTGACTGGTGGATCTATCTCCACTTGAAGAATCCTCACTCAGATCTATCTTCAATTTTCTTGGTTGCTGTATCTCTATCCACTAAGACTCTATCCTCTGTACTCTATCACCTCCAAAGCTCTATTAATAGGTTCACTCAAAACCTTCTCAAATTTTCTCAATAAGCTCACTCAGAACTTATCCAAATCTGCTCAACAAGTCCACATAGAACCTGCTCAAATATGCTCAATAGGTCCACACAAAACCTGCTCAAAATTTCTCAACAATTCCATATAGAACTTGTCCAAATATTCTCAATAAGTCCTCTCTAGGACTTGTTCAAATCTGCATAGCAAGATTCCACAAAATCTTACTCAAAATCAATCCACAAGCCTTCTCAAAGACTTGTCTCAAATCTATTTAACAAGCTCACACAGAACTTGTCCAATCTCATAGAATCATAAAGAGAATTTTTAGAGACTCAATATTTTCTATTCTCAAATCTTAATCTCAACTCAAATCTAGAATATAGAATAGTTTGTTTTATAGAACTTGAACAACCACATGAATCCACTTGACTAGGCTCAATCAACTCAACTCAACCAATCACCTCAATGTATCAAATAAATCAAAATGTTTCCAACAATACTCAACAATAAATTCAAAAAACCTTGAAGCACTAAACCAATCACTTTGGAAAAGGAAACCACAATCAATCCTTTTCACTTAAAAGATATTTTCAAAAATCAACCACCATAATCAATCAATAGGAGAATGTGCCTATACCTTTTATGAAGATGAAGAAGCCTCTTTGTAAATATGCCACAATCACAATATTCTTTTGCCAATATTCATAAGGGTTAGAAGATAAAAAAATAATCAACATTACTCCACTTCACAATAATATTTACCAAGGCTTTTAATTAGAAAACCTTCTTAAGAATTAATGCACAATTTCCTTATCACTCTTAAAACCACTTGTACCATAAAATAAAATAAATCAAAACATTGCATAACCTTTTCACTCCAAAAACCACTTATACCATAAAATAAATCAAATATTTTGTATCCTTCCTTTCAACACTTTTTCACTCAAAAATAATCACAAAGCTTTCTTAGGCAATATATCACATTAATAAAATATCAAACCTTATTAAAATATTAAAGCTTGCTCAACCTTATATCTCCCACAAAAATCATAATAAAACCTTAGAAAGCAAATATTTTAATTAAAATATTTACCCCCACAAATATCGGAGTCGGAGTGCATACCTCAAAGGAGCCCTCGAAGGGCTTTGGCATTTCAAACCTCTGCCCACCGTGCTGCCAAGCGGTAGCTAATCTGCATGAGCTAACACTGCCCACGTGAGTGACTTAGACACTCTCTTCCTTAAAATGTGTGCGCTTTCCTCTCAAGGTGCCAAAACTTTGACCTTCCATGACTTGAATGCCCATGTCACACTCCATGAAATTTGCTACGCAATATTCGGATGCAAAAATACTTTGAGTTTTTCAAAAATCATGCAACACAACTTAGGTTTATTAAATGGAAAACCTTTGGCTTATTTATATAAGCCATACTTCAATGTGAATATGTCAGCCCTTTTAACATTGCCCTCATGATGTCGGTGGTGCCAATAAGAAAGGAGGAAAAAACCTTTTATTTAATTTTAAAATTAAAATTAAAATTTTAAATAAATTAAAATTTAAACTAAACCTTTAAAATTAAATTTCTCCATCACCAGGGCACCTTTTTCGATGAAACAAAAAGCCAAATTGAGTTTTAAGAAAAACCCATTTCAAATATGCCATCCATTGGTTTTAAATAAAAACTTTCCTTGCCTTCCTTGGTTTTCATAAAAACCTTTTGCTAAGCTTCCCTTAAAGCTCCTTTTGGAACCAAATTACATGCATCCCTTCTAGAACCTTTGATCAAAACCTTTGCTTCTCATGAAGCTCTTTGTGGAGAAAAATCATAGTGCTTACTTACATAGGTCCTTTTTACATCAATGGCAACTTTTAGCTTAGGGACTCAAAATGTCCAAAAATCTCCCCCTTTGTCATTGATGGCAACCCATATTCATTTTACTGAAACTTGGCCTTCTTTTCTACTCTCCTTGGGACTTTGCTCCCCCTAGATCAATGCTCTCTCAAATGTCTCCTCATATCAAGTCTCCTCCCAATACAAAAATATCTCCCCCTTTGACATAAATGGCAAAGGGTCATCTTTGGGGCTCAGTGCTAAGAATGAGCCTCTTAGCTTAGTCCCTCCCCCACCTCCACATGAGGTGGTTAATTCTAGGGTGGAAGTCTCACTCCCAATTTTCCTCGAAGATACTCAAAAGTCTCCTTTGAGAGTGGCTTAGTGAAAATATCTGCTATCTGTTCCTTTTTAGTGACATACTCCAATATGACTTGTTTATATGACACTTGTTCTCTTAGAAAATGATACTTAATTAGAATGTGCTTCATCCTGGAGTGCATTACCAGATTTTTTGAGATACATATGGCACTGGTATTATCACATAGTATAGGAATGGACTGATCATGCTTTATCTTGAAGTCTTCTAAAGTTATCTTCATTCATAACACCTATGTACAATTGGCTACTACTGCAATATACTCTATCTATACTATAGATAATGATACTAAAACATGCTTCTTGCTTAACCAGGAGACTAGACTTTCTCCAAGAAATAAAGCTCCTCCACTTGTGCTTTTCCTATCATCAATGTTGTCGGTCCAATCTGCATTTGTATATGTTGTGAGTGTGAAACTATCACTTTTGGGATACCAAAGTGCAAAATCCATAGTCCCTTTTAGATACCTAAAAATTATTTTTACTACTACCACATGTGTTTCCTTAGGTGCTGCTTGAAATCTTGCCACTAATTCCACTGACTGTACTATGTATGGTCTTGTAGCTATGACATATAATAAGCTACCAATCATGGATCTGTATAGTCTCTGATCTACCTCTAGAGATTCATCATCCTTACTCAACTTGCACCCTGTGACCATAGGAGTACTTACTGGTTTGCAATATTCTAATCTAAATTTCTTTAACATCTCCTTGATGTACTTGGCTTGAGATAGAAAGAATCCCTTCCCTTATTATGAAATATAAATATCGAGAAAGAAGGATAATTCACCAAGCATTGATATCTCAAATTCACTCTACATATTCTTAGCAAAATCTTTGTACATATTATTATTGTTTCCCCCAAAAATTATGTCATCAACATAAAAAACCACTATTAGAATATCATTTCCTTTATTTCTGATATACAAATTACTATTTGCAATTCCTTTCTTGAATTCCTGTTCTTGTAGATATTTATCCAATCTTGAGTACCATGCTCTGGGAGCCTGCTTTAAACTATACAATGCCTTTTTTAATCTATATACCTGATCTGGTGTATTTGCAAATATGAATCCCTTTGGATATTCAATGTAGACCTCTTATTCTAGAATACCATTTATAAAAGCTAACTTAACATCCATTTGATATACCTTGAAGTTCTTGAAACTTGCAAAAGCTAAAAAAATCCTTAGATCTTCAAGTTGTGCAACTGGAGCAAAGGTTTCATCAAAATCAATTCCTTCTACTTGTGCATAACATTTGCATACTAACCTTGCTTTATTTCTGACAACTTGTCCATCTTCATTCAACTTATTTTTGAAGACCCATTTTGTGCCAATCACATTTTTATCCTTTGGTCATGGAACAAGTTCCCAAGTTTTGATCTTCTCAATTTGATCTAATTCTTCATTCATTGCTTTAACCCAAAATTCATCTTCACTAGCCTAAGAGAAATCTTTTGGTTCAATATTAGATAGCAAAGAAAAATTAGCTTGTTGAGATGGTTTTATTATTATTCTCCTTGTCTATCTTTCATCTGGATTCCCAATGATTTGATATTTTGGGTAATGTTTCTGTACATACATGAAAGGAGTCTTAGGAAGAAGCCTTTGTGTTTCTTCTTCATCATTATCTAATTCCTCACAAAATTATTCTTGACAACATCCATATTCTTGGTATACCGTTTGTTGAATTGGCTCTCTAGAATCTATATCCTCATCAATTGTTACATTCATACTTTCCACAACAGTGCATGTTATTTTGTTGTAACATCTTCAAGCCTTTATTTTTGTGGAATAACCAAGAAATATTCCATCATCACATCTTGGATCAAATTTGCCTAAATTATGATCTTTTCGTCTTATGTAACATTTGCTTCCAAAAATCTTGAAATGTTTTACAATAGCAGGTCTTCCCTTCTAAAGCTCATAAGGATTCTTATGATGATTTACCCTTAATTTAGCCCTAGTAATTATGTACACAACTGTAGATACTACTTCTTTCTAAAAACCATATGACAGTTTAGATTCATTTAACATAGCTCTAGCCATGATTTCAACACATCATATTTTTTCTTTCAACTACTCCATTTTGTTGGGGAGTTCTTGTTGTTGAGTATTCTCTCTTGATTCCATGTTGTTCACAAAATTCTACAATCTCATATAAAGTAAACTCTCCTCCTCTATCAGATCATAGACACTTAATCCTTTTTTTTGTTTCATTTTCAACCAACTTCTTGAATGCTTTGAATTTTTTGAAGGCTTCTGACTTTTCTTTTAGGAAAGTTACCCAAACCATTCTGGAATAATCATCTACAAACAACATGAAGTAACTCTCATCTTGAATACTTTGTGTTCTGGTAGGACCACACAAATCAATATGTATTAAAATCAAGGGCTCAGATGACATATAACATTTTAGTTTGTAAGTTGTCCTAGTTTGCTTTCCATGTTGGCAAGGTGCACAAATTATGTTTTGAGGTCTTTTTATCTTGGGTAAATCTCTCACTGCTTGTTTATTACTTATGTTGACTATGTTGTCAAAATTCAAATGACCCAATATTCTATGCCACAACCAACTCTCATCTTCTTGTGATAGAAAACATTTTTTCCCTTTGATATCGTTGAGCATGTACAAGTTGTTTGGGGTTCTTATTGCATTTGCAATGATTCTTCCTATTTTTGTTTTCCTTATCTCACATCTATATGGATGGAAGGTAGCCATATATCCTTGATTGCAGATTTGACTTATACTTAGTAGATTGTGTTTTAACCCTTTGACATACAAACCATTCTTTGTTTTTATTTTTCCATTATCTAGACTTAGAGTGCCTCTCCCAACAATTCTAGCTGATCCATTATCACCAAAAATTACTAATCCTCTATTTATTTCCTTTAGAACAATGAATTTGTCTTTGTCTCTTGTCATATGACTAGAGAAACCACTATCTAAATACCATTGTTCTTTATTTTTAGCATGCAGGGCTGTTTGGACTAACATAGATTTAGCCCTAACATTCTTTCTTTCTTTCTTTTAAGTTTGAAATTTTCTCTCTAATTCTTGCCAATTTTCTAATAGAAGCAAAGAATTATTATTTTATATCAAACCTACTCTCTTCTTCACTTTCTAAAGTCATGTGTGCTACCAAAGGATCCACTTCCAAGCTGTTAGAATCTTCATGGAGAGACCCGCTTTGATACCAATTGAAGAACATGTGGTTATACTGAGAGGGGGGGTGAAAATTATAACATAAAACTTTTCCCCAAATAGTAGCATCAACATTAATAAATAAATGAGCATCACTCAAAGCATCACACACATGAGAGACATCATTTTTAATGTGGTTCACCTAATGTGGGCTACCTCCACAGAAAAATATTTCTTCTAAATATTTCTCAAATAATATTTTGGAAATCCTTACAAAGTACAATTTTTATGGATCTCTATCCAAAGGAGATGTTGATACCCTAATCTCAAGTTCATGGATCTCTTCCACAAGATAAATCTTTCCCATTCTGCTCTGAATAGTGATCTTCTAGAAGACTTTGTCTCTCTATTTGACTGATTGGTGTATCTCTCTCCACTTGAAGACTCCTCACTCAGATCTATATTCATTTGTCCTAGCTGCTAGATCTCTACCCATTGATACTCTATCCTCTGTAATATATCACCTCCAAAGCTCTATTAATAGGTTCACTCAGAACCTTCTCAAATCTGCTCAACAAGCTCACTCAAAACTTATCCAAATCTGCTCAACAGTTCCACATAGAACTTGCTCAAATCTACTCAATAGGTCCACACAGAACCTAATAAAATATGCTCGAAAAGTCCACATAGAACTTGTCCAAATATTTTCAATAAGTCCTCTCTAGGACTTGCTCAAATCTACATAGCAAGCTTCCACAAAAACTTACTCAAAATTAGTCCACAAGCCTACTCAAAGACTTGTCCCAAATCTTCTTAACAAGCTCACACAAAACTTGTCCAATATCATAGAATCATAAAGAGAATTGTTAGAGACTCAATATGCTCTATTCTCAAAAATCAATATCAACTCAAATCCAGAATATAGAATAGTTTGTTTTATGGAACTTGAACAACCACATACATCCACTTGACTAGGATCAATCAACTCAACTCAACCAATCACCTCAATGAACAACCCTTTCTCACAAACCCTATTCCAAGCATGTATAAACCAACTCAAAATGTTTCCAACAATGCTCAACAATCAATCCAGAAAACCTTGAAGCACTAAACCAATCACTTTCGAAAAGGAAACCACAATCAATCATTTTCACTCCAAAGATATTTTCAAAAATCAACCACCATAATCAATAAATAGGAGAATGTACCCATACCTTTTATGAAGATGAAGAAGCCTCTTTGGAAATCTACCACAATCACAATATTCTTTTGCCAATCTTCACAAGGGTTAGAAGATTATAAAATAATCAACATTACTCCACTTTACAATAATATTTACCAAGGCTTTTAATTAGAAAACCTTCTTAATAATTAATGCACAACTTCCTTATCACTCCTAAAACCACTTGTACCATAAAATAAAATAAATCAAAATATTGCATAACCTTGTCACTCCAAAAACCATTTATACCATAAAATAAATCAAATATTTTATATCCTTCCTTTCAACACTTTTGCACTAAAAAATAATCACAAAGCTTTCTTAGGCAATATCTCATATTAATCAAATATCAAACCTTATTAAAATATTAAAGCTTGATCAACCTTATATCTCCCACAAAAATCATAATCTTAGCAAGAAAATATTTTAAAATATTTACCCCTACAAATATCGAAGTCAAAGTGTATACCTCAAAGGATCCCTCAAAGGGCTTTGGCATTTGAACCTCTTCCCACCGTGTTGCCAAGCGGTAGCTAAGCTGCGTGAGCTAACACTACCCACGTGAGTGCCTTGGTCACTCTCTTACTTAAAATACATGCGCTTTCCTCTCAAGGTGCCAAAAATTTGACCATCCATGACTTGACTACCCATGTTACACTCCATAAAATTCACTGCATAATATTCAGAAGTAGAAATACTTTGGGTTTTTTGAAAATCATGTGACACGACATAGGTTTATTAAATGGAAAATATTTGGCTGATTTATATAATCCATCATTCAATGTGAATACGTTGGCCCTTTTAACATTGCCCTCATGATGTCGGTAGTGCCAATAAGAAAGGAGGAAAAAACCTTTAATTTAATTTTAAAATTAAAATTAAAATTTTAAATAAATTAAAATTTAAACCAAACCTTTAAAATTAAATTTCTCCATAACCAAGGCATCTTTTTTGATGAAACAAAAAGCCAACTTGGGTTTTAAGAAAAACCCATTTCAAATCTGCCATCCATTGGTTTTAAATAAAACCTTTCCTTTCCTTCCTTGGTTTTCATAAAAATATTTTGCTAAGCTTCCCTTGAAGCTCCTTTTGGAACCAAATGCCATGCATCCCTTCTAGAACCTTTAATCAAAACCTTTGCTTCTCATGAAGCTCTTTGTAAAGAAAAATCATAGTGCTTACTTACATAGGTACTTTTGACATCAATGACAACTTTTAGCTTAGGGACTCAAAATGTCCAACACCTAGATGATATCTGCTAGATCTTCGATTGATTATTAGAGCACAATGTATATCTTAACCCAAATAAGTGTGTCTTTAGGGTTACCTCAAGAAAAATCCTAGGGTTAATTTTCTCCCAATGAGGGATCAAAGTAGACCCTATAAAGGTAAAGGCCATCACTAAGATGCCCCCACCTACCACCTTAAAACAACTATGCAACCTTCAGGGCAAGATCACTTCCATCCGTCGATTCATAGCATAATTGTTAGAAAAGTGCAAATTGTTAAACCATCTCTTGCAAAATGTAGTCAACTTCAAATGGGATGATAACTTCCAACATGCCTTTGATGCCATCAAAGCTTATATTATGTCTCCACTAGTTATCTCACCCCCACACCTATAGCTATCACTAATTTTGTACATCTCAACCACCAAGTTTGCACTAGGCACACTCCTAGCCCAAAAGAACATGCTCGACAAAGAACAAGCCATCTACTACATAAGTCGTACGCTAGTTAGCTATGAAGTTAGATATGGATATATGAAAAAGCTATGCCTAGTTGTAGTCTTCACCACCCCAAAACTACACCATTATATGCTAAATTACACAACCCTTGTCATAGTTCAAGACAATCTACTTCTATACATAATGAACAAAATCTATCACAACTCCTGCATAGCAAAATAGATCATGCTTCAAACTAAATTCAACCTAGAATTTGTGTCACAAAAGTCCATTAAAGGACAGGTCATCATAGACCAACTCGTAGAAGCTCCATTTCCTGATGACCAACCCCTCCTCATTCAACTTCCTAATGATTCTATATTTTATGTAATAGAAGCTAAAAATATGTCAAACCAGATATGCTAGCTGACCTAAACCTATTCTTTGATGGGAGATGATACATGCACACTGGGGGTGTAGGCATTGTCTTCTTCACACCCAAAGGGGAACCACTCCCCTTCTCATTTAAATTAGATTTTCCTTGTACAAAAAACAACACAGAACATGAAGCCCTAATCCTTGGATTAAAATAGGCACACTCCATGCACATAAAATGCCTTCACATCATAGGTGATTTCCTTTTAATCGTAAACCAAGTGAAAGAGATCTAGCAATGGCATTGTCCAGTTCTCCAACAATATAAGAAAATATTTCCCAATTCGAGTGGTATGATATCGAAGCTACTCAATGATCATCAAACTATTTTATGGATACAATGGCATCCTTAGGTTCATTAATCATACAAACCCCCTCATCAAACACCACATCTGTATCCATTCACACACTCACCCAATCTATCATATCATCTTTATCTCCTAAAAATGATGGTGGAATCCATGTGGTCGATACCGAACCATGTGACCCATGGTTTGCACACATTAAATATTATATCAAATCAAGATTCCTACCATGCGACCTACCACATGCTCATCGCTAAGCATTCAAACAAAGAGTAATCTACTATACATTATTGGGGGATATCCTCTATCATTGTAGCTATTTTGGCATCCTCTTATGTTGCCTAGAACCTCATGAATCTTAGTGGGTTGTACAAGAAACCCATTATGGTACTTGCGATGGCCACTTTAGTAGTATGGTAATCACAAAAGCCATCCTTTGCATGGGATATTATAGGCCAAATATAGAATATGACTATTGTGAGTATGTGAGACACTGTATCAAATGCCAAAAATATGCAAACCTAACACACATTTCATCTCAAGCACTCCAACCTATCTAGTACATGTGGCCTTTATCTCAATGGGGCCTAGATATTATTAGACACCTGCTTCCTCGAGCAATCATAAATCCATCATTACCACAACAAAATAATTTACAAAGTGGATCGAAGCCATCCCACTTGTCCAAACCATATATCATAATATTCATTACAGACCACATCATATGTCACTTTGAAATCCCTTCCCAAATTATATCTGACAATGGGAAATCCTTCAAAAACAAAATTATATGTTCTCTTTACCCCAAATTCAATATTCAACATAGTTTATCTACCCATACTACCCATAGGATAATGGCTAGGTAGAGGCTACAAACAAAATAATTTGTTCCATCCTTCATAAAATAGTAGCATAATATCATCATGACTAGCATAATCAAATACCCTTAGCTTTGTGGGCCTATCATACGAGCATTTGTACTCCCACTGGAGCAACCTCATTCTCACTTGTTTATGAGGCTGAAACTATCATGCCCCTTGAACTTGAAATACCTTCTCTAAGGGTATCCATGAAAGAATTCATTGATGATGACATTGCTCATCAAGTCTGTCTAGATCAATTAACACTCCTTTATGAATGATGCATCCATGCCATCGAGCACACACGTGTCTACCAAGATCACTTTCACCATGCCTAAAATAGTAAGGTGCATCAATGTGAATTCCAAATTGGCAATTTAGTTCTCAAAGAGAACCAATAAATTACAAGTCAATCTCACCAACAACGAGGCAAGTTTACCCCGAACTAGTTGGGCCCCTTCATAATCATACACAAATTTGGCTTAGGTGCCTATCACTTGGCTAACCTTGAAGGCCTTGATGAACCTAAGCCTATTAATATCCTGCACCTCTATGCATTCAATGCCTAGTATACATAGGCATTCACTATCACAAGTAATATACAATGCTACTCACAAACACATCCTTCATTAGGCACATCACTATACATGTATACCTTTTACTTTACTATTACATTATACATGTAGTTTTACCTTTTTTGTCATTTATATGTTACTGGTATCTATTTATTTTTTTGCATTATTTACATCATCTACCACTATGCCATTAGCAAGGATACATGATAGTACACACTTACTACCAGCATCCTCACAAACCACCATGTAGGACCATCTAGCACCACTGTCTATATCAATCACACTGGATGACCTAGCCCAACCATGTGTCATCATTCATACTAGACAATATTCACATTCCTTCCACTTGGACCATCACACATCAACTGAACATCCTTCACCTCATCGTAGAGATTTGTCCTATTCACCCTCTTTTGGAGACATCCATGTTTTCGTATCCTCCTTTTATGATGAGGAAACCTCCCACACCCATGCACTAGGGTCTCCTTCCCATTTATCTAGGGATACAAGGAACCCTTATCTACCATCCACTCCCCCACACCACACTTCAGGCATCTACCATCCTCCTAATAGAGAATACACTCCTCATCATGCCTGCCCTTCATGCCTACCTCCCCCACTCTCAAGTGGGGAGTCATCTTACGCCCAAGATTTGCAATACCATGTCACCTAAGTAGCTCAAGATATGTCTTTGTGCATACATCCATCATACATGCATCATTATCTACAACCATCTGCCATGTCACCTGCCATCTAGATGCCACTCTCACTACTTTGAGGCTTACTGTTTTAGCAAGCCTTGTAGTCTCCTAGGTCATTTCACTCATCCTCTTCCTCATCATAACCTCATCCATATTCCCATACATACCACACCATTCCCTAAACATTAGATTCCTGCTCCTCACCTTTGGAAATCCCATTGTCTCCCTAATATAACATCCAATACATCCTCACCCATATTGAGGCTCTTGAGTTGCACTTAAGCCATTATAATTGCCAATCTCCCACTCACCAAATTGCAATTACCCATACTTCTCCACCACCTCATAGATCTATCCCTAGTCCTCGGGTTTGACCTACATCAGACTCTTGACCTACCCCTACCCCATTATATATCACTCCATCTGCTACCAGCTCACCTCCAAGAGATTATTATAGTTATCCTATCACACCTCCACCAACCCTTATATCTAAAATGTTCTATCATCTTATGCACCAAGGCCTCTTGGAATTGCCAAAGATTCGACCTATAGATCCCTCATGTCCTAAACTATGTAACTACTATGAAAACCAATTTTGCATATATCATCACCAACCAAGTTATGACATTGAAGAATTTCTATCATTCAAAACCCTGGTGCACAACATGTTGCATGGTGACTGAACTCCATAACCTAAATATTCCTTCCCATCTAGCCAAATTTTGAGTCCCCCATGCCACATCGTTACTCAAACTTTGCCATCATGTAAATTCTTGATAGTGCCACCCTTCTATATTCATAATATGTCCAACTATACAAATCACCGAAGCCCAAACTACATCATTACTTCACCCCCTAATTCATGTCCTGACCCACATCATTTCGCCCACCAGTAGGCTCTCTTCTATCGTCTTTCTTACTTCTTCCTCCTTCTTGTTTCCTTATGTAGTTGTATGGTCATGCTTCGATTGGCTACATACCTACACTGATTTACCCTCTTTCTTCTATCATTCCTTATCTTTGGTAATCCCATTCTCTTGATGATTACCAAAGCCTATTTCTTCTCTCTTATTCTACTTGTAAATTCCACATTCACATCCTTCCCATTTTTGGAATTACCGCATACATTCCCATAGGTCACAGTTTATTCACCTACCACACACATGCCCCACACACAGGGGCAACCATTATTACATCATTTTGGTTTTATCATCACCACCCACTATACTCATCTATAGATAAGTTTTCCAAACTTCTCCCTCTACACTTCATGAGCTTCCTCTTGTAGATATTGCATTCCACCACTTGCATCATTTACATTACACCTATTTGCATATATCCATATGTTTTTCATTATAAAATTGTTTCAAGTTTGTATATCCTTCCCCCCCAAAAAATGTGCCTTTGATAGGAATAACATATGCACTTGTTAGCATCACCATATGGATGTTCATTCCCCCTTTTCAAGATTAGGGCATATATAGGTGCCTTGTTTAGCTTTGACTACTTAGTTTAATAAATCAAATGTCACCTCTAGCTAGAAATCCTACACACTCCTTATAGTTTTGTTAGGCTGGTTCAACTTCTCTCATGGACCATACACACAGGGTACACATTAAACAAGTTTTGAGTCTAGGGAAGATAATACCTTAAGTAGATATCACCATCTAGTGAATAGTTTCCCTTGCTCATCCTATCACTTGCATGGTAAACATATGACCTAGGGATAAACAAAGGGATAAGCATAGAAAAGTATCATAGAAATAGGCAAAAAAAAAAACCCAACACCCATATATATAAAAAAGAGAGAAAATAAAATGAACAAAAGAGCACCATAAAAATACATTCAATAAACGAGGGATAGAAAACCAAAGAAAAATCCTCCAGATTTCACCATTGTTATGCTTCGTCGCATTTGATCCTTAGGTTTAACATAACACCATGGGATGATTTCCATCACTAGCAATAGGTTCCAAGAGCTTTCCTACCAGTGGAATAGTCTTACAAGTGGTGACATATCTGTCACATTAGCAACCTTATTTTGTATAGATCACTATTCTCTTACAAAATAGCTAGCTATTTTGGCTATGTATACAATGGATTAATCCCACCTCCCTCAAAATGGATAAATGAACCTCACTCATTTACACACATAGTTCCATGCTATCGATTAGTTATGAGTTATTGCCAACTCTTGCACAATTTTTGGCATGACATTTGATTATCACAACTATGACTTTCAAGTCCATTACATATACCTCATACTATCCTACATCCCTAAGATTATGGAATGGATAACATTCACATAGGTACATGCAATGATATAAGTGCTTTCTTTGCACATTTCAGTTCTTCCATACATGTATCTATGCTAAATAGATTTTATTATACATTACATCAATGCATTTACCCTACATGCATCACATAAAATATTAAATCAATGCATTTATCCTATATGCATTCTTACAAATTGCATCATTGCACCTATACCACATATATTTGCTACAATCACATTCACATTGAATCACATTGCATTGCATTCGAAATACAATCCTACATAACATGCTACAATATAGCAATACTACAATATGATCATACATATACACCTTACCACACATGTATTTTAATTCATTGTACACCATCACATATTATACTATGCTATCTACGCAAATATAATGCACATACATTCAAATCATAATCATAACACATGCATATATAAAAGCTGCAACCAAAAACTTATATATATATATGTGTGTGTGTATGTGTGTGTGTGTGTGTGTGTGTGTGTGTGTGTGTGTGTGTGTGTGTGTGTGTGTGTGTGTGTGTGTGTGTGTGTGTGTGTGTGTGTGTGTGTGTGTGTGTGTGTGTGTGTGTGTATGTGTGTGTCTATGTCATCCATAAAAAATGCTCATAGGATACATACTGGGACCATGTCCATCATCCATCACCCAAAAATGCTCATAAGCTACAATCACAAGCAACCCTAACTGCCACTGGGAGTCTCTCACTTCCCTCATGACTAGCCCTACACAATATCATAACATGCACTATTGCAACTCTATTGGACTCTACCATAGTCCCTAATGCCTAAAGTATTGTAGGAGATAACACCATCTTTGAACTAGAAACCACATCTATACTTTGTACTACATCTCGTACCTTAGCCACTATGCCCATCTAACCTACTAAATTAGCACTATAGTGAATCTACTATGAGGATGCTTGTATGCATGATTGTGATCTAGACTGCATCACCACCTAGTTATAATCAGGAAGCAGAACCCACATAGAGTCAAAGAAAACTCACAAGCTGACCACTTCACTACCTCCAAATCCAGAAATACTCTCATCATCTCACTACCTTTCCACAAATCCTCTAACTCTACCATAAAAGCAACCACATCTATAGGCATATCACCTACCACCATGGACCACGAAGCCTCCTCTTGTACCTACTGCTATCTAGCTATATTTGCCTACAACATTGTAATCTCAGCATCTCAAGCCTCTATATAAAATAACATATCTACCCTCACCTACTCCATATTTTCTACTACCACAACATACCTAGCCTCACCTACATTCTCCAAGATTATCAACATCTCCTCCAAATCTGTCACATCTATCTCTCAACCCTTACCAACCTTGTGAAGCTCCCACTCCAACTGAAAAACTCTATCTTGTAGTAGTAGAACCTGCTCCTCTGTGTCCCAAATCTCCTACTCCTTAAAATGCACCTCCTCCATAACACCAAAATAACCTACATTAGTGGTATCATCAAAAGCACCCATGGTAGTAGCCCCACCTATCTCTTCCTCGATAGCCACCTCCTTTGTAGGTTCCCCCTTATGACTCATAGTAGCCTCCTCAACTCTCTCTACAATGGAACTCAAAATAGCACCCAATCATTTCCTAGAATATCATAGAGGTACTTTTGTCTCACTAGTAGATCTCTCCTATGATCTAACATGTGTACCTATAGCTTCCCTCCCCTCCATCGTAGGTACCCTACCACCAAGAAATACCCATCAATCAACTACTCCAATGCTTGACTCTCAACTCTACATTGCCTACCATGCATCAAACTCTGGGATCATCCCTACATTATCCACATTTGGGATAACCATAGATAGTTCCCTATCACCAGTCCATGGTAAAACTATAGGCTGATCACCCCTATCACCTCATCACTTGTAATACACAATAGGTGCCTCCAAAATATCCTACCATAATCTAAACTACCACATTACTCAACTAAATTGAAAGAACTTAGCCTACTGAGTATACCACCCCACCAACCACCTACCTTGATGAATAGCCCACAACTGATCATTGTCCTTCTCCCATGTCACCCCACCCATCCAATACCTCCACTTAATATCATTAGGCATCAAATCTCGAAACATGACCCTCCAAAATAGAGGATCACCCTCATGTGGCCTCTTCATCCCCTTCTCCTTATCTATCCTCAAATTCAGTGCATAGGGAAAAAGCATTTGTTCCTTAACATGCACATCCCAAGGTTGTAAGTATGGTCTCTCAATAGCTATGTGCTCATATGCCCATACCTATAGCAAAGGAGTCCAACTCAATCCCTTTCGACTAGCATGCACTACATCATGAAACTCCTTATACACTTGGGCCAACAATATAGGTTCCCATGCAAACACAACATTCTGATCCACCATATCACTCACCACATCCAACATATTCTAGGTAAACAATATCCCGAAAGTATCAGACAATGCATAAGTAGATATCATCATCATTCCTGTACACTGGTGCTTAGATATCATCTTATTATTCCAAAGTAGTTCATAATCCATCTTATTTATATCTACCCCTCTCCATTTATCACCAAATAATCACTCCATCATAACTTCCTTACTATCATATGGTGCTGCCCTCACTGGCACACCCTCAATAGGTAACTTATATATCTTGTAGACATCCTCCAGGGTGATCATCATCTCACCCATAGGAAAATGAAAGATGTTACGATCTACATCCCACCTCTTGCACAGTGTAAAAATCTATGCCTTGTTCACATGAATGCTCTTGCATTCCCACACACCCCTCAACCACATTGCATCCAACCATGCTTCATCATACTTATTTTTCATAAGCACATCCACCTCGCACTTCATTGTACAAACCTGATGATGTGGATCGATATTATTCACATATTCATCCATAAAAAAACATGGTAAAATGCATATTAGCCTTATGCACAACGATCAAATCAAATAAAGATAAATTATTGCACAAATTCAACATATAAATTAATCCAATTAATTTAACATGCATTACGAGGCATTACAACATACACAATGCAAACAAAATAACAAAACATGAAAAATATCACATATTTGGATACCCATTTTGCCATTTCATGGTGAAAGTTAAAACAAATGTAAAAAACAATGCACATTGGGTTCCCAAAAATTAGTTCCAAAGACCACACATGCATGCATCATGGTGTGCATTTCAAACATATACAAAAAGCCAACACACAACAAAAAAAAATACATTTTTGGATTCCTCTTTCCTCATTTCATGGTGGAAATTACAATGGTTTCCAAAAATAATGCACTAATGTTGGTAAAAATTCACATGCAAATATTACTAAATTTGAACATCAAACCCCACATGCAAAAAAAATGGCAAACAAAGGCAAAATAAAATAATAGTCATAAATTTGGATACTTATTTCCCACTTTTACGGATAAAAATCAAGCAAATTTTAAAAATAGCACACAACGGCTTCCCAATTACAAAGTTAATGTGTGCAACTAACCTACCTATTAATGGGTCAAACTAACACCAAAACAAGTCAAACCTAAAAACAAATAACATTTTTGGGTACCCATTTGCCTTGTTTTACACTTTGTATTCCAATTTTAATTAAAATTTGCAATTTTTTTAAAAATAACGTGACAATCTCCCTCCTAATTCACTCTTTTATAGAAAAGAAAATAAAAAATAGAGTAAATAAAGAGCACTTGTCGGTGGTTCCTCCTATCAAATTCTAGCTCCACTCCGTCCTCTTGCCATCCTCTCACTCAAAATCACCAACTGCAAGAGTTCCACATCGCCAAATGCTCCTCACTCCACAATCTCCAAGTTTACCACTGTCAAAATGGCCTTTTCCAATTCAAAAAAGGCTTAAATACACTTAAAACCCTAATTCACCCCTCGACATGTGAATCAAGTCCAATTCACCTCTTGGCCGATGAATTCAAATTCAATTCACCCCTTGACCTATGAATTGAGCCTATGAACCTCAAAATCAACCAAACTTCTTCCAAAACCCTGGGAAATCATTCAAATTTCTTCCAAAACCCTAAGAACTCTCCCAAATATTCCTCTATTTGATTTTTCATCCCTATCATCGTGCATTTTTCTTCTATCAATAGTTTCATCATCAGATCACCATATTTCATTCACCTCATTATTGATTCCTCATTTGAGGGGGTATTCATATCCAAAATTCAGCTTTACATGCAACCAAACAATCAAACATCCAAATACATGGATATCACATCTGTCTACAAAATTTTTTGTTGAAGAGTATCTTATGAAATAATCTAAATTCCAACTAGATATTTGTTAAATAATGAGAGCTATGCGTTATAATGGAGAGGTCAATATGGTATTCATGTATGTCGAATATATAATGAATGGTTAATTTGATGTAATCCTAGCACAACATTCAAAGATGTCATCACGGAGTTTAGGTGAAGTGGCCCTGATTGTATACTGAATGATACGTATGAATAATCCATGTCCCTTAGCTCAAATGATTTGAAATTTGTCACCATGCACTCATAAATCAATCAATAGCAAAAATTTGAATTGTCATTTGTTCTATTCATACTTTTAGACCGTCTTGCATTTGTCATAAAATCAAAGCAGTCAAAATTTACCTCCCCAAGCAACTAGTATGACATCAAAAATGTTATACAGATTTAGCAAAATCATTGTGTTGCATCCACAATCATCCATTTCCATTCATCGATATTGTTTTTCATTTTATTTCTTATTTCTCTATTTTGTTACCTCTTCTTCTTTCTTTCTTCTCTTCTCTCACTGGATCCTTGATCAATGTTGTATGGTCATGCTTCGAGCGACTACATACCTCTGGTTGGATTCCATTCTTCCTTTCTTTCTTCTTCTCTTATCTTCCTGGATACCTGATCAATATTTTATGGTTACGCTTCGAGTGGCTACATACCTTTGGTTGGATTCCATTCTCCTTCTTTCCATTGTCCCCTATACATCCCTTCCAATTTTTATATTAAACTATATGTAACACAATATAGCACAAAAAGGAGCAAAATATAAACACCTAAAAGTCACACATAGCTACCTCTAAGTAATTGTAGATCCTTTTGGACACTTGTAGGTTTACATAGCCTATCCTAGATACCCCTAGGATATCATAGACCAATGTAGACTATTTTAAATCTCCATAGACATATTTAGACTATTGTAGATATGTGTAGATATGCATATACTATCGTAGACATGCGTAGACTAGTGTAGAGCACTCTAGATTAGCATAGCATAGCATAGAATTACAAATATCACTTCACTAGTTTTTATGTTCAAAACCCTAATAAACTACACAAATCATGCCATAGACACCTTCCATACATTAGGAAAACATCCATCAGCCTCCTAAGGTAACACTAGACCTCTTCACACTTAATTAAAACCCCCACGGGGCTATTACTTGCCAAAAGTATTAATTAGGTCAATTGTTAAATATAATTTAAATTTCACTTCACTTAAGTGTAATTTTAGGTTTAAAAAGGTTAATTATGTTCTTAAACTCTAATTAGACCTAATTATTCCCTCCCACATGTGTGTGCATCAAAGTGGTTAGGATATTTCCTAGGAAACCCTAACCTAACCCCAAACCTAACCTAGGGATCATCTAACCCTAGTTAATCCTAATATCTCCTCACACATGTGTGAGGATGAGATATTTCCTCAAGGTAATGTGAGGATGAAACCTCACAAACCCTAACCTAACCTCCATAGAACCTCACCCTAGGGTCTAGTTCTCCTAACCACACCCCATACACCTTGGGTTTCTCTATAAATAGTGGGCTCAAATCCTTATTCTCTCTCTCTCTCTCTTCCCTTATGTCCAAAGTACATAAACTCTAGAAAAATGCATACAAAATTGTAGACATAGTAGATATGAACTCGAACACCAATAGTACAATAGCTAAGGAGCCCATCCATGTAGAGATCTCTAAAAAATAACTCACAGTTCAATTCACCCTCGAACTATGAATCCAATCCCAATTCACCCCTTGGACTACGAGTTGGGTCTACATGACTCAAATCACTCCACATCTATTAGGTAATCATTGTTTTATCATTTTATGATGTTTCTTGTATTTTTATAGTATTTTAGTTCAATTTCATTTACTATTTTAATTGTCTTTCATCAATATAGGGCCTGACCAAGGCAAGCCCCCAAACATTCTAACTCTATTTTGTAGATCACAAGATATGTGACAAAACACACCCACAAAACAAACTGTGGTAGCCCACATACGCAGGAAGCCCACCTACATCAAGGAATCCAAGAGCAAGCTATCAGACTAATTGATGTTCACTATGAAAGGATTTCCTTACAATCCTTATTGTAACCTATGAATTCTGCTTCAAAATGAATAAATATTAACATTCTAGACATTTGCATTTACTTTGTGCTTATGTTCACTAGTTCTTATGTGTTTCACTATGATCTCAATTATTGATAAGGTTTTAATATTAGCCATCCAATTATCATCATCAATACCCTAATCTTAAGTGAAGGGTTTTAAAGTATTATTCACTTTTTGGGAAGGAAAGGTTGAACACTTTAGGTCATAATACACATTTATGAAACACTTTGCAAAACCCTAGCCACCATTGTATTCACTGTTCATAGGTTGTTGCTATTGTAAATCAGATCCAAACCCTACCAAGAGTTTACTAGATCCCACAAACACCTCACGATGTTTCTAGAATACCTTAGGGCATCTCTAAAATGTTTTAGGGAATTTTCCAAACTCGGGAGGACATCCAGACATCCCTCAAATGTTGTTGAGCATTCATGCAATTACATTTTGAGCTTCCAACTTCATAGATCACAATTAGGTATCGTGATAAGGTATTTAATATTATTATTTAATTTACACTTTTCTTGTATTTTTCTCTATATTTCATAAGTATTTCAACTAGGGTTTTGCAAGTTACACTTTTCTATTTTTGAGGGTCACACTATGGAGTCCTCATAAGTGTTACTAACTCTTTGTTGTGGATTATTTGTATGTAGGAATAGGTGAATGAATTGCTTGATAGTTTTTGTAGCTGGAGTGGCCTCGTCTAGGATCTATGAAGCCCACTCAAACCTTTTTTTTTGTGGTAGAGAATATCAAAGAACACCAAATTTTGTTGGATCTAATCAAAGTGGTCACCCTCTTTGATTTTTTTGTAATCTGAAATAAGAATACACTTTTTTGACCCTCAATGCATTTGGGGTAGAAAGCATTTGTAAATAGAAACCAAGGGTTTATTAAGATTTATACAAATTATTCTTTTACATTTGTGCATTGCTTGGTTCAATTGTTTATTTTTTAGGTGTTGATTTTCACTATTTACAATGAGATATCCCTCATTGACAAAAGATGAAAAACCAACTATAACAAAGTAGTATAGGTGATTCATGCATGGGATATCTGAATCTAAATATGGAGAACCAAAATCTAATTTTTTCATTACCAATTATTCGAGGAAGACTCTTGCCAACATAAGCATACTAGAAGCTCTATCGCTATTTGGTCAGAGAGATTTGTTGGAGGAATCTCTAAAAGAGGAGGAAAGAACCTATGGCATGGTGAGGGCCACTTAAGTAAGACAAGCCTCAACTCAAACAACTATATACAAACAAAAAATTATGGTTGGAGATCCAATAGACATTAGTAAATGTTGTAGATGTTATTAATACCCCCAAGCCTAAAGAGATGAAGCCACTAACCTTTTACATCACTTTAAAAATTAAAAAGTAATTTCTTTGTAGCTACATATTTGACTTAAGAGATTCCATGATGGTAATATCTAGATTAATCTATGAGGATATAGGTCTAATGTATTTTGCTACCACAAGAGAACCCATTCATATGGATGGAACCAAGGTGAACACCATAGGGACATTAAAATATTTAGTTATAATAGTAGGTCAACATCCTGATCTAGTGGTGGTACAATAAGTAGTGGTAGACCTACCCCTTAATTTTGTAAGCTATTATCAAAGGAATTGATGTAGAGACTATTAGGTATCAGGTACCTAGCTATGGATTACATAAATATAAAAGTACCAAGGATGGAAAAGCAATAAAAATTTAAAATTATACCCCTTGCAACTATTTATTACATAAGGTGGAGGATAGTGAGATAGTGAATCAAAATGAGTTTCCTAAATTTGTGGATGAATAATTTGGAGGAGAACTAGTCTTCAAACATGATATGATAATTTCCATGATCATATGATGCAATGAAGAGAATAATGAAGAGTTGTTTTAAGATATAAAAATGGGTAATTACCTATTTTTTGAAGAACCAAAACAATTACTAGTATTGACCAAAGGGTATATACATGATAGAGAGCAATGTTGGATCATTATTTTGATGAAGTAAAGACTTAAAATGATGTTACTAGAGGAATTCAATTGAAAATTTCTCAAGGATAATCTCTTCATTTCACATGTTAGTTACTTTTCAACCACACCAATAGTATGTCTAAGTACAAAGCTCTATGTATAGGATTACATAAAGAAGATAAATTTAGGATTAAGCATTTAAAAACCTTAGGCAACTCTGAATTGATATTTTAAAAAGTTAACTTTGAGTGTGCTATTAAGAAAAAGAAAATAAAACCATACAAGAGTAGATTTAGGACCTACTAGTGAGCTTTGACACATGAAATTCAAGTAGTACCCATGTAGAAGAGCATAAAATTTAATGAACCAACATTTTTAGCTGCCCAATTCAACTACATGATGGATATATGGACCAACCCTAGGTAACTAGACATGGTGTATAGGCCAAAAATTACAAATAATTCATCACCAATACCTTTGCCTTATAAAAATACCATTAAGAATTGTTGTACTTGATAAAAAAACTAACCATTCATGGATAAGTTAGCATATGGATTATCAAATTACAAGAATTTTTTAGAAGCATAAAAAAACTAACCATGCACGTATATGTTAAACTTTTATACTTTGGAATTTATTACAAAATGTTAATCATGACATCATCTTTCTTAGATGTCTAGACAAAATCATATTTCATGCACATATCTATTACATTGATTTTCATTTCATTTTATTATATTATATGTGCCTTCATACGTCTCACTACAACTATGTACACTAAGGATTTGGCTATCCAAAATCGACTCCTACATCTACCCTCCCATTTATTTTGGTCAATGTCCTCATTGACATTTGCCTCTACTCCTAGGAACTCACATTATGTTTAGGGGTTAGAACAAGAATTCCTCCAAGATCCTAAATCTATAGTTTATAGGCCTAATTTTCTCTTTTCAAATGCTTAGCATAAGCTTGATATTGGGCCCACTTCATACCATATTGTTCTACTTTATGCTCTAGATCAGTTATCCTAGTTTTTAATTTAGCTTTCTTCTTGGTTGCTTCTACCAACTGCCCATATTTCTTTCCTATGAGATGATCATAGTGTTTGATATCATTAGTATTTACCTCTCATAGTTGCTCCTTTGATGAATAATTTATCTTTATATTCTTGATCACCCAATCATGTTTCTCATATGCCTTGGTCTTCTCCTCAACATATTTTCTTAATCTAGCTAGTTCTGCTTTGACTTCATTTACTTATTGAAGTTTTAGCTCTAATACCTACAATTAGTTATCCCTTTATTTCCTTATATTATGAATATTCTTAATACCTATAACTAATCATTGAATTAAGTATGCCAAAAAATTGATCCTAGTATGTCTTCACAAATTCGGGTAGAAGCTTAACAAACTTCACACCTATTTCATCTTGTGGGTAATTTATAATATCTCCTTCATTAATATGCACATGTGTTGGTTGCTTATACAATGTCTAAGTTACCTTTTCTAGTTATTGCACAACTATCATATTTTTAATACTACCAATATCCATTTCCCATGGTTAATGCATGTTGGCAAGTCTCATCATCCATTCCTCATCCTAGATATAATATACTAGTTTGCCTAGATCATTCTATATTATCAATTACTATTTTCACCATTGTCTAACACATATCACTTAGAAATCTAATCTTAATCTATCTATGACTCTAGATACTATGTAAACAATTATCCACATGCTTATCAATATAGTATCCTAACTCTGGTGGTTGCCTAAAATTTGGTACTTCTATCATGATATGTTCAATCAACTTTGTATCCATGTCATATTTTGTAATTGTCTCTTCCACATCATCTTCTCCTCTATATAGATTAATAGGTTTCACAACTACCTTTTCCTTTTGTGTAAAATCAACTACATCAATTGCTACCATTTTTGCACTCTCTCAAATTCCCTCGACTGGTTTTTATCACCGCTATACATTAATATTGATTATTTTGATGTAGGTTCTTTCCCTTTATCTCCTCTTCCTTTTTCCACTACTGGTGTTGGTGCTAATTTTGATGCTACATATGATATATCTATGCATATACTTCCTCATCCAATGGGGGTGATCCACTTGGATCTATTAGTTTAAAATGCAATGGACTATTCTCCAAGTTATCCAATATGTGGATATTTTCTATCCTTGTGTTCCCCACATCTTCTTTCACTATATTTTGTTCTCCTACATTCACATTTATTACAATTGATACTTGTGTTTACTATGGAACACTTTTATTCCTCTATTGCAATCTTTACTTTTGTTGTTTCTATGCCTATGCAACATGACTACTTGGTTGTTTTTCTTTGTAGCCTATTCCTAAAAATTTTATTGTTGTCCACCTTGTTTCTACACATCTTTACTTGTAGTGCAATAACATTCCTCTATACCATTGTTGGTGGATCCATCCTTCCTCTTTATAGCTATGATTTTTGATGTAACTGAGGTTGCTCTTCCAAGTATTTCTCTAACCTCTTTCTCATTTCTTCTAATAATTTCAACTCCTACTATGGCTAAGTTTCAATTTATTAGGAATTTGTACTCTCTTCATCTAGCGAAGACCCCAACTTTTTCTCTTATTTAACATACTCTTCTTCTTCTTAATTAAAGTAGTCAACTTAGTAGATGGTATCACATGGATCCACCTCCATATCATTAACTAATGCTCCATATTTCCTCTTGGTAGATTCAATATAGGAAACCACATCTTCTCTTCTATCACAACATTTATTATTAGGGCAATGTCATGAAAAGAGATAGATAAGTTCTTAGAATACTACATCAAGAATTTTTTAATACGATATGCTAAGTTTGTTACCCAATTGTATGCTAGTGCATCCATTATCCATTCTATGTATGGGTTAAATTTAGTAGGCATATTTGAAAACCTCTATTATCCTAAAATTTTTGACATCACCATATTCACCGCACATTGTAAATCTAAGCTCTTTAGTTGGTTGCTCTTCAAATCACAACTAGCCACCTCTTATGGGCTATTATAGTGATCCGATGCATGATTTTCTTCCATTTATACAAATCCACTATATCCTTCATCACCTATATTCCTAAAGTTAGAAACCCAAATATGTTCCTAAAGTTAGTTGGTGAAAATACTACACGTACCTTGTGATCACCAATCACCACTTGATTCATGTGACGTTGATTGTCATAATTCCTTAGTATCTACAACTAATCCTTGAAAAAATCATTTTTAAAATTTAGGATTTATAGAATGTGGTACACACGTACATTATTGAATATAATATTCAATGGGTATTCATGATGAATCTCATTCCAACAATTCTAGTAGAGTTATTATATTGGCTATTGCCATGTCATCTCATGTAGAGGCATTATCATCTGAGTTTTTGCTTTTCCTTTTTCTTGAGGTATAAATTTTATCTCTTGCCCTTATGGAGTACTTGTCCTTGGTGTATCATCATGTTACCTCTCTTATTTCACTTCTCTTGCATGTTCTCATTTCATAAATCCTTACCTTATAATGACTCTAACTTCTTCACTATGTGAACAAGATCTTGACTATGATCTCAATTTTGGTGGAGCTCTCTTTTGCTACTCTACTCAATGTATTCGATCAATAATGCTTGGTCTCTTTTGCATGGTTCTAATATTTTACAACGTTGACCTCTTATTACAGTCATGTTTGTATGGTTTCTAGTGTTGTTGTCCAACTCCTTATTTGTATGAGACTATTATCTACTACGTCACCATAATTAGAGGGTCTTCCACTACTTTTATGCCCTAGGATTGTTGTTGCTTGTATGATGGTCTACTATCATGATTTTGGATGACATCCTCCTTACTTACCTCTTGCATTCTTCCTATAAAATACTAATGTCAATTTCCATGGGTCCTCTACACCAATTCTACTCCTCTATAGCAATCCTACAATCCTTACACTTCAACTAGAAATATTTTACCCCATACAACTACACTCCTTTGCAAATTCTCCTTGCAAGTGATCTCAATAGTCTTCTTACTCTACAAATCCTCTATTCTCTTCTATACCTTCACCTTCACTTCCATCCTCCACATTGTGCACTATATTTGGCTCCTCTCCATCTAGACACACTAGTTCAATCTTCGTCTAACACTAAAATGAATGACCAACCATCCCCTTTATGAATTTTTATAATCATTTGGAGGAAAAAATTATTGCAAATGAATGCATTAACTTCTAATTGAACATTAGTTCACCACTTCATGCTTCTTGCATGTGCTTTATCATTTTTTCTTTTCTATTTTTTTTTTCTATTTTTTAAATTATTCTTTAATTATTAACAAGGGGGTTTTATGTTGTTTAACATCAAGTATGAAGATATTGTACAATTTGTATGGTCACTCCTATTTCCACCTAGATTACCCATTCCACTATTGGATTTGTTTCCTCTTATCAATGATTATATTTTGATCAATATGGTATTCTATTACCTCCATTTGCATGACTATCTTCATGCTTGAAAAATATACAATGTTATGTCATACCACCCCTTTCACTTATACAGTTTGTGCCACCTATATGATCTTTTTTGTATGACATCCATATGTATGACCTCCACCTATACGACCTCTATATGTATTGCCTACTAAATTTATTTTTGTATATCCATATACCATATAGGATCCTTTTTACCGTATTATTCTAGGGTAACATTCCATAACTCTTCTAAATTTCTCTTTGCTCTATCATTTTTGATCTTCTCTTAATTGATTTTGCTCTTATCTATTTCTTTGTCGTTATTGCCTTTCCCCTTACAACAATTATCCTATTTTAGACACATTTATTTGCTCATTTTCTCCACTAGATAAGCCTCCATAACATGGTATTACCTATTACCTCCTAGTTATTTGACATATATCCATTCTTCTCTTGGATTCTTGAACTATCTATTCAATGACATATTTTTTTCTAACATGAACCATAAGGTAAACTTGATGGTCCTTCCTAAATATCATGTAATAATTGGTTTTTTGTACATGAACAATGGATGGTTTTTGTGGTCCAACCTACTAATGATGTGGTCTATAGGTGGTCAAAAGGAAAATTCTTCCTCCCAAACTATTGAGAGGTAGACCAACCAAACTTCTCCCTTGTCTAGAAAACCTTAGATGACCAAGAATACTTGGTTGTCTCCCTAATTTGCCTAAGTTACCTATATCTTGCATGATAAATAGGGTACCTAGTAATACCTATGGACTATTAAGATCTATTTATTCTATAACAACCATTGTTGGTATATTTTACAATTACCTTCTAGTTCATCTTCCCATCTTAGAGTCATTTTATGTGTTCCTTCTTTCTTATATACAAGAAATTGATTGAGCTCTTGACATGGTTCCTCTAGATCATCTCGTTAATGGTGAGCTCGAGCTACTACTATTAGTATTGATATTGATTGCATATGAGCTTATGGAATAACTACTTGAGTTTATGGGAAATAATCTATTGCTATCTATCTATCAATATTGATATTGATTTGTATTGTGCTATCAATTTCCTAAAAAAATTGTTCTTATTTGTGCATTAGATCTTTGTAGAGTATCATACTCTTCTTGTAGTGATTGTGTTACTTGATATGTTTTCTATTGTAAGAAACCAATATGTTCTAACTAAATCATATCTTCATGCTCACTATCTCCACTATGAGATTCATAATTGATTGGATCTTCCTCATTTTCCATATCCAACAATCATTATTATTGCTCTTCCTCTATTCATGGAAATCTTACACGACTCATAAACTTCTCCATTCTATTAGATGTGGTTTTGAATCCTCTTGTTCAATGATGGGTTGCTTGCCATTTTTTGTCCCAAATAATTCTTAAAGGTTCATTTAATCAGCTTCCTATATTGCACCCTATTCTTGATTGGTCCAATTAGGTTCTCCTTTTTCTTGAATGCATATTTCCTCAAAAATCTTTAAAAATTGTTATTGGCTTCAACTTGTCTTCCTATGGTCTCTTCCTTAGATGGTCTAAAATAAACCACATGAACTTGTGATTTTACTTTATATGGATTTAACGTTGATCCATTAATTATTTTGGGACATTATGTCCCATCCAACTTTTGAAATCTTACTACATCATTATCCATTACTACAACTACTTATAAGGGTCTAATCCATATGGTCTTAAACTTCCCCAAATCGATTTATCTCTTTCCATTGAATTTTAGAACTAAGTCACCTATATTCAACTTCATATTCCTGAGGTGCTTATTGTGTCATAACTTCCTCTACCATTGGGAAATATCCATTTTCCATTGAGCCTTTACTCACCTCCCATCCAATTGTACTAGTGTTACAAGCCTCTCTTCTAGGATTTCTTTGTCATCTAGTTGGTTTTGCACCACCACCCTCAAACTAGGTACCAGGAACTCTACTGGAACCACTACCTCCTATCCATACATTAACTGGTATATGGTTCTTAGTTGGCTTAAATGTTGTCTTGTATGACCATAGGATAACTAGAAATTTTTATTCTCAATCAACTCCTTCCACTCCACATGTCTTATATATTATTATGATCAAGACCTTATTTGTCACCTCTTCTTGCCCATTGGATCTAGGGTAATACAAACTTGAAAAATAATAGAAAATTCTAAAATTTGTTGTCAAAATTTAAATATTTCATTACAAAGTGTTCTCCCCTATCACTTGTCAACTATAAGGGAATTTTGAATATTGTAATCACTTTTTCATATAAGAATTGGGTTGTAATTCTTGCAAAATTATCTGGTAGGGCCTGTGCCTCTACCTACTTTATAAAATATTTAGTTTAAACTACAATATATCAACACTTCCTCCTTTGGCTTATATTCAATGGTCCAATAAAATCCATACCCTATTGCTCAAACAATTCCTACGACCGTGATTAAAGTAGTGATATGAAATCTCTTTAGTGGCGTACTTGTTAACTAACATGTATCACATGCTTTCACATACTTCTTAGTATCACAATAAAGAGTAGGCCACCATAGCCCTACCAATGATACTTTTCTAGATATTGAATTTGGTCCTATGTGTCCTCCTTTCAGTCCCTCATGTGCTTATTTTACTACCATGTTTACTTCCTTCAACACACATCTACGCATTTCATAAAATCTGATCTTATATAGCAAGCTTGAAATAAATTTAAATAGTGTCAACTAGATAATGATTCTGATTTCATCATCTCCCTTGATAACTCTCATTTTTTCAAATATTTTCCAATATACTTGTACCATATTGGTACTACATTGTAACAATGAATCAAATGATTTTATTATACTACTTGGAATATGGTATTTCTAATGTATTTGTGGTTGTAGGACAAGGTAATCTCATCAATGGATTGGTATGGGACAACCACCAGAGTTGAGAGGAAATTAAAATGGGAAAATATGGATGACTTGTTCTTCGATGACTCAAGGGTAAAAGGATACCCTTCATGTATATGCATTTCATATATGCTTGTTGTTTTAATACAACATTGGACCATGAGGTTGCTACTGGCAAAGGAGATCCTTAGTAGGTAGATGATTACACTTTAGTTATCTTAAAAATCCACCTACTTAAGGATAAAACAATGTGGTGTATTATAGTTTTGAAAAGTATTTATATTTCTAATACTTGAAAGCATAAAATTGGTTTTTTAACAAATAAATAATTAAAATAACCTTAATATTGTACTGGAGTTGAAGGGGGACTGTAGGGGACTTCCCTAAGAAGTCTTGTTCTACTCCCTGCTTCCCCCTTCCCTGGTCCTTGGTCCTGTCCTAGTTCCTTGGCCCTTCCTTCTTGGTTGGCTGGTTTGGTAGGTGATATCCTTGGGGTGGGAGATCACTTCTCCATTTGTTTTCCCTCTTTCATTCCTATTTGAAGGGTTTTTTTGTGTTCCTTTGGTCTAGGACATCCTTGGTGTAACAACCCAGGTCTACTCACTTGGTTGTTAAAAACACAAATTCAAGATTTTGATTCAATTAAACATAATTGTCTCACATATGCACACCAAATTTGTATTAGTACTTAGGTATAAAATATCACACTCTGGTATCTTATACCACTGCAAATAGAATCATGAGTGCTCGAGACTAGCCAACTTCCCACATTTGACTACCATATTTTGAGACCTAATTTCTCATTCTCAAGTTCTAGGTTCTTAGTAAGGAGTTATTCTTCTAGGGCCCATATCACCTAGAAGGGTGGATACATATTATTCCTATCTCATAGAATGGTGGACATGGGTCTATGACCCCATATTCATCCTAATGGTCCACTGATCTTATTTTCATTTTATGTATAAGCCTTTAGGCCCATGCTAGAGTTAGCATAATTATGCCAATACCTAATAATTGGCCTTCAACTAAGGTGTTATTAGGGTTCTCCAATACTCTAGCTTTCAGACTATGTGTCTCAAATCATTCTCCTGGTTGATGGTAATGCTACCCATACCATCTACTACTAGACCTTCCAACCCCAAGGACCAGCTCTCTAGTCTTGAGTTTTATTGGTAATTCTACAACTAGTTTATGATTCACAAGAATCCTCACGTACTACTTCATATGACAACCTAGAACGATATCCCATTCCATCATTCGTTACTCTCGATAGCATGTAATCCATTGATCCTTTAGGTAATGCTAGAGAGTGGTTGTCCTTGATTCACAATAGTCACCTCTATGAACTATTAGAGTTGGATGGATTCTATCCTTCTCGATAGGCATAAAAAATGTTAATAATCTTCTACAATTTCCACCTGTAAGTTGTTGGTGGATGGATGCTTTAGCCCTTCTTGGCAATTTATAATGCCCTTTCTTAGCATTTTGACTCTAAGGCCCTTCTCAGATTTTCCACTAGGATAGATATTTTCAAGGGTAAGGACGTGTGGTATGGTGGAACCTTTTCTTATTTTATATAAGGTTAATAGTGTTTATCACCTTTATAGCAAGGAATGCTAGAAATATAAAATATATATTTAGATCATACATAAATACTATTTTTAAGATTGAATTTTTTAAAGAATACTAACATTATTGGATACCAAATTATGTTATAAGCTTTTAAACCCAAATATTAATATCTAAAAATGCAACAAAATATGCTATTCAATCCAACCACACTATGTAGTATTAGTATTAAAACTAATAGATTCTAACTACTCTTAATCCAAAAAGAGAAGATGTACTAAGTAAAAACTCTTTAATATTAAAAAAAATGTTTTAATTGTGCTATTAATATTTTAAGGTTTGACTTCAAGAATTTAAAATCATTATTTAATAATATAGCAATAATAAAATATTACATACTAGCAAGGGCTACCCCTATTTTTATAATGCTTATAAAAATGCCAAAGTTTACCTTTGGAATAAAGTATTACATCTTTAACATATCCACACTAAAACAATATAAAATATTTATAAACCAAATGAGTACTTTATCTAGCCAAATATGCAAACTAAAATATTTTTCTATTATAATATTATTATTAACTAGCCTTAACTTAAGGTGTGTTTTAAATAAGTCATGTATTTAACAAAACCCAATCTTTAATGTTATAGAGGTAATCTTATTAGAATATTATTTTAATCCTTAGTAAAACTAAATTTAATGTAACAACTTAATTTATGACACTATTATAACAATACGTCCTTAAAGAGCCAAGAATTTCTCTATGATAGAGGAAGTAGTCCAACACACAAACCAAGGTATTATTGCTCTTTCCTAGATTTTATTTGCAATAATGATTTTTGACAAAATTCTGGCTTTACGTTAAAAAAAGAGAGGTTTTCCAACACAAAGTCCAACACAAATCAAGCTTTAATGATAAAGACATTAGAAAAATGAGTTTTTATGATAATAGAGGTTAAACATAATCCCAAGTCCAATTTCCTAACATTTTCATTAAAAAATTTGCTTCGTCTTAAACGTATTATTTCAATATTACAACAATGATGGTTATAAATAGCTACCACAAAGGATGTGTAGTCTGTAGCACCCTAAAATTGGCACGGTTAAAACCTTAGTAAAAAGATAAAATATTAAAATTTGAATTTCAACCCCAAACTGCCCGTTAAACCACCTTTTACCCGCTTCCCCCATTTTTCGTGCCATTTTTAGGATTTGTTTTGACCGTTGGATGATATCGTCTCAGATTAGACGAAATCGTCCCCGATCTGACGAATTCATCTGGAACAGAACGTCCAGACGATTTCGTCCCAAAACCAAATTTTCATAATTAGCTTCTGTTTCAACAGCCTCTCCAACTCGGGCAGAAGCGTGTCTACGCAGTTGGAGATTTCCCTGTTGGAGATCTCCCAGATTGGGATGATCCCCAACCTCCCAAACCTCTTCCTAATCCTATATAAACTAGGATTTTTCTAGTTTATCCCCTTGATTCCCCCTGGCTGGCTGGCTAATTCTCCCTGAACCCCCAACCCCTTAGTTGACGGATTTCATTGCAGAGTTAGCTCCTTATTCCCTCGCACTATTTTGCTTGCATTTGGTATTTTGTATTTTTATTGCAGGAACTCTACTATTTTTCAGTCGAAGCTAGCTTGGATCGTCGCGGATGATCTCGGACGATTTCGGATGATCTCGTACGATTGGAGGTGATCCTGATTGTAGTCCAGATTGAGGGCAGTCCGAGTTTAGAGTTTGCATTTTCTTAGCTTTTTCTGCATTTTTCATATCATATCTCTGCACTGTTTTAAGTTATTATGTTTTATGCATCTTGGAGTTCACCTCATTTAGCATAATTGCATGATAAAGTTAAAATCAATCATTAAATTTATTGCATTTCCTTATCTGTTATTATAATCTATTATTTAGGCATGTTTGCTATTATTTCTACCATTATCCCTTGCTTTTGCATTTGCATATTTGGTATTTTGTGTCTATTTTTGTGATTGCAGGTTTTTGATGAATTCATCTAATGAATTCATCAGATTTCAGACGATTATGTCTGATTTCAGATGACCTTCTATGATTTGGGATGATCTCAAGAAATATCAGACGATTACGTACAAATTGAGATGATCTGAACTGCTACAAGACTCAGAATCTCCATCAGACATCCGAAATCAGGTATGACATCTTCTAGTTAGCATATTCTCTGTTATTTGCATCCATTTCTATTTTTTGTATTCATTTAAATCAGCATTGGCATATAGAATAGTTTAGATTCATATCGGCCAAACCTAGGAGTTGAATGATCAAGCATAAAAATGAACACATCAAACACACTATCAACCTAGGCATGGAAACTGCCATTCAAAAGTTTCTTGGTGAACCCACCATCCATCAAAAATTCACCCTTATACACCTCCCCGAGAGGCGGGACCTTCAAAAGGCCTCTCAGTCCGAGGTATTGTCCCATCCTTTTCACATCCCCCTTCTGGGCGCGGATCCTATAGCTTTGAAGGTAAGGGTGCAAAAAATTTGGAGCGATACATTTTGGTGAACCCGACGTGAAACAGAAACCTTTTGAAAACAAAAACCTTTTTAAAAATAAAAATAATAAAAACCAAAACATAAATGCATTTAGACTTAAGAAAATTTGCATGTCATATTTAGATGGTAGACTATAATAAAAGACGAGCTGTCACCATTAATGTTGAAAATCAACTAGTAGCTATAGAGATTACTTATGTGCTTAGAGTACCTCAAACAAATAGGGTTCAACCTTTGTGGGACGAACTTGATAGGAGATTGGATCTCATTTCATCTAGAGCAACCGAACTTAGGCAAATCAAGAGGTTTGTCCTAGATAGAATCTTGGATCCCGATCAAGTGATTTTGTATCATGAACTTCAGAGAGCTTGCCATAGGTGGTTAGCAGATAAAAGAGCCCTTGTGTCTTCTGAGTTGTATACCTTTGAGGAATACCTTGAGAATGCAGCCATAGTACATAAATTTATGTCTCGTATAGAGGACCAAGAGGTCGTTCTTACGAATAGAAAAATATGGAATAGAGTTCCCAGAGCTGTGTTATATCGAGAATATTGCCATGAGATTTATTTTTACAAAACAGAATCTGAAACAGATAATATCACCATAGCACACTTTGTTGACTTCTTGAAAAACAATTTCCAATTTGAAGAGGAGCACTTTATGACTCTTGATGAACTTGATCCTATCAATGATATCTATAAACTATTTATAGAAAACTAAGTTATTATTTTATTATTGTTATTTCTTGTATTTAGTGTGTTGTTTATTGTCTTTATAAGCATAAAAACAAAAACAAAAACAAAAACAAAAACAAAATAAAATCATAACAAAAAAAAAATCAAAACATTTTCTTTTAAGTATTATAGTAGGTATATAATTAAAATATATACCTCCCAAGATCTATTGCAAATATATTAATATATATTTGCTAAAACCTAAATTTAGACACAATGACTAGACTCAGGAATGGAAAACAAATTGAAGTAGAAGAAGATTGGTTAGGAAAAACCACAAATAAACCAGATGCCCTTCTTGAAGACCCAATTCAGGAAGAAGTAACCTTAAACCAACAAGAAGAAGAATTTGTGGGTGCAAATGAACAAAAATAAAATGATAGAGAGGAAGGATCCTCATCTCCTAAAATAACTCCAGACAGAGCTATTACTTTTGAGAACATGGACCATTTTTGGAAATTTCTCAATAATAATATTGGCACCCTTAATAGAGCAGTTCATATGGATAAAGATCAAATTAGTGATACTCAAGCAACCCTAGAAGACATATATCACACATGCACTAATCCTTTGTCCTTTGTTGATCAAGAGAGTGATCAAGCTGGACCATCCAATTTGGACATGGCTGCTATAATCCAAAACATGCAACAACAACAGGCTACCCAACCACCTAGAGTGCCTATTACCAAGCCAAGGGTTATCCCCACACAAAAGAAACCTTCATTCACTACTTTATTTCGCCAAGCTATTGATCAATATACCTCAAATCAACAAAAGCCTAAAACAAAACCAAATACCAATTTCCAACAATCTGGGATACAACATAATGCTACAACAAATCTTCTTCATAATACTCTTCCTACCAACCATTTGCATAACAACAATATAGCATCCAATCCTTATGTCCCGCCTTCCCTACGGTCACAAATCCCATACTCATGTACCACCAAACCAATATGGTGGACAAACTGGTAATTTGGAAGCCATGGTGAAATAGTTAGTCTCTCGCATGGACCAGATAGATCCCTACCGTCCCTCGTACAATTATCGAGAGATGTGTAGTCAACCTCTAGATCCTATAGTTGTAGCACAACCATATCCCAAACACTTTCCTATGCTTGTCCTACCTATATATAAAGGAACTGAAGATCCCATAGAGCATCTTCGTATGTTTAGGATAGCATGTCATGACATATCACATGATGATTTGCTATTACTAAAAATGTTCCCGAAAAGCTTAGGGGGGATGGCATTGGAATGGTATTATCAACTACCTACTCATTCTTTGAGAAATTTTGAAGAGACTGCTGAGTCTTTTGTGCATCAATTTAGTGCCTATATCGAAAGGCATGTAACCATTAAAGATTTGTACAACCTAAAACAAGACAAAGATGAGTGTTTTGCTGACTTCTTAGCTCGATGGAGAAAGTTGATAGGAAAATTACACTTTGTGTTACCTTATCGGGAGATGTTGGATATTTTTATCAATAATTTACAAGAACAACTATCCTATGAATTATCAACTGCTACCTTGACCACCTTCGATCAAGCTATAGACTTAGCTCGAAGGGTGGAAGATGCTCTCATTAGAAGAGGTCAGCTCAAAAAGAAAGATGATGAGAAAACATCCAGAAATCAATATAAAAATAAACAAGTTGTGGGTGACGGAGTCACTGATAGCAGAAACATTGCTAATGTTAATACTACGAAAACAACGAGAGAAGTTTATATTGAAACCTCTCGATAAACCACCCCGAGAATTTACTAGGTTAAATCAACCTTTATCAACCATTCTCCCGCAATTACTAGCACGAGGCTTGATCCAATTACCAGCTATCCAGGAACCTGATCCAACTATACCCGGATATAGAGCTGATTTATATTGTGATTTTCATAGAGGACCTGGACACGCTACCAACTCTTGTAAAATATTAAAACATAAAATACAAGATTTGATTGATAATAATGAGATGGAGGTGCAAGCCTTCCAACCTAAACAAAATCCTTCTAATAACGCTCAAAAGAGCATTCCCCAAAATCAGAATCAGAATGCCAATCAATCATTGGACATATTTCAGCATCCTTTACCAAAACATGGTAAAGAGGTGGCCAATCAAATTGAGCATCACAATGTTCCTCCTCCTACCCGATATGTAGGGACTATTAGCGGACAATTACCTGTTCATGATCCTCAAATATTTGACACAACTTTATCCATAGTTACGACCAGACCTCTACATAATATTCGGATACTTGATCTTAGTGACACTGAATATGAGACTGAAAGTGACATGGAAATCACCTCAAATCAATCGAATAGTTCTGAAGATGAATCAGATCCTATTCAACCTATCACCAGTTCTATGGTTCCAGAAGAACCATTTCCTCGAAGAGTCACTACTAGACCATCTTCTCACCAAATAGTTTCTAATGAACAAGCCATAAATGCTAGACCAAGACCTATTCATCACTTGCAAAATAACATTGTAGGAACCATCGAAGTCGTTACTGGACAACAGGCTCAAACCTCTCAAGAGGATCAAACTCAGAACGATGGATCAGCCCCATTTGTTTTGAAAAATCCCAATAAAGGGAATTATGCGTCTAATGTTCAACCTAAACCTCCTTACAATATTAATGAACAATTATCCAATACTACAGCCAGAATTTCCCTTTTGGACCTGTTAAGATCTTCTCCTACCCATAGGGATGAATTAATGCTCACATTAAGCCAAATGATGGTACCACAAAATATTCAACCTGAAGCCATGTCCAATACTATCATCACTCGAGAAGTCGATTGTATTGACTTTCGAGATAAAGATATCCCACAACATAGTTTACATAAGGATAACCCCTTATATATTACTGCCTTAATTGGAGATGTAGCCGTTAAACGAGTCTTGATTGATAATGGTTCATCTTTAAACATCTGCACTTTTGACTTCTACCAACGATTTGGGTTTAGAAGTGATGAAATGAAAAGAAGCGATATGATTATAAAAGCCTTCAATGACGAGACACAAGAAACATGTGGAGTCATTACTATACCCTTGCAAGTTGGTCCTAGAACCCTAGATACGACCGTGTTTATTGTACATTGCCCTGCATCGTACAATATACTTTTGGGTCACCCTTGGATCAATGCGATGCGAGCGGTTCCCTCCACTTTACATCAAGTGTGTTAAATTCGAATTTAAAAACCAGTTGGTTACCATTCATGGTGATCCTAGACCCTTTGATATGTGCGCTTTGGCAGAACCTGTTGGAGTTCAATTTTGCCCTGCCCTGTCATCCACACATCCTAATTCTTATCATCCGTCCAAACGTGTAAAACACACACCCATAACATCATCTACTCTTTCAACTACACCTATACATATAGCTCAACCATCTTCTGAACAAACCACATTAGGACCTCGAAAAGATCCTAAACCTACAACCAATGCTTCCTGTTTTACTCCTATATCTTCCATACCTATAGACTCACTCATCAATATCCCTATGACATCTACATCCACTACAGGCATCCTTTCTACACCCGATGATGTAGGAAATGTTCCTTCTACCTCTTATGCTCTTACTGATGAGCTCTTACCCGATTTATCTACAATTCTTATATCTGAGGAAGCCAACACTGCCATGCAGACTTCCCTCCTTTTAAATAAACTTCCACCCTCTCCTCGTACCTTGGGCCTCCCACAGCCTATGGGAAGTATCTACCAAGTCGGGAGTTGTGCTTTTATTTATAAAGGATATGATTGGGGAAGAATACCCAGAAACATTAAGACACATTGTGATGGATATGCTAGATGCTATTTTGCTAATGATTATCTTAAAGCTAAGCCCATAATGCTTAAATTGGGATATAAAGGGAAAGGTTTGGGACCTTTCCAAAATGGTATGAAAGAACCTTTTGAGGTAGAACCGTGGCTTACCTGCTGTGGTGTGGGCCTATTTTCTAGTAAAGGTCAGCCCTTTCCATTTGAGGATGATGACCATCTCGTATGTTATCAAGATTATCTAGATAAACAAGATTCTTTGTGTCTAAAGAATAATTCTTTTACCTGCAATATGCTATCCATAGCCTACCCTGAAATGATTGCCGAATCCGATGACGAGTTGGAGGGAGATATCTTTCATGATGTTTCCATTGAGGAATTGTTATATAATGAATTTTATTTTGATGGCTCTATCCCGAATATAGCCCAACTTGAAGCTACGACTCCTCAAGATGAATTATCCAAGTTAACCTTGGAAGAATTACAAGAATTAGGTGTTTCATCCACCCCACCTAATTTTGAGAGAGATTTACATATGGAAGTTGAAAACGTTATAAAAATTAACATTGGAACCGAACATAACCCTCACATAATCAATATTGGATCAGAATTGAGTCAAGAAAAACAAGATAAATACATTTCATTTCTTAAAGACTATGAAGATGTCTTTGCTTGGACATATGAAGACATGCCAGGTTTGGACCCTTCCGTAGTTATGCATCATCTAGTAGTCCATCCAGATGCTAAACCTGTTAAACAAAAACTTCGAAAAATGCATCCTAAAGTGGCCTTACTAGTCAAAGGAGAACTAGAAAAACTGTTGAAAGTCATTTTTATACAAGCCATTGATTATGCCGAATGGATCTCTAATGTAGTTCCAGTAACTAAGAAAGAAGCCACTAAAGTTAGGGTTTGCACCGATTTCAGAGACATTAATGTTGCATGCCCTAAAGACGATTTTCCTCTTCCCAATATGGATCAGATCATTGACTTTACTGCTGGAAGTGGAATGATATCCTTAATGGATGGATTTTTTGGTTATAATCAGATCAGGATAGCTCCTGAAGATCAGGCCAAAACAACCTTTATTACCCCTTGGGGAACCTTTTGTTGGAAAGTGATGCCATTTGGCTTAAAGAATGCAGGTGCAACCTATCAACGAGCTATGACTTATATTTTTCATGATATGATGCATGATATCCTACATGATTATGTAGATGATATCATAGCTCGTTCCATCAAAGAAGATGATCATTTAAATGACTTAAGGAAAGTATTTGATCGGTTAAGGGAATATCTTATCCGACTAAATCCAACTAAATGCATATTCAGAGTTAAGTCCGATAAATTATTAGGGGTTATAGTTTCTTTACGTGGCATTGAAATTGACCCTCTCAAGATCATGGCTATCACAGATATGCCCGCACCCACCAATATATCAGAATTACGAAGTTTACAAGGTAAGCTTCAAGCTATTCACCGCTTTATCGACAAGTTGGTAGACAAAACTGGACCCTTTCTTAAGCTTCTTAAGAAAGATGTCTCTTTTCATTGGGACGAAGAATGCCAAGAAGCATTTGAACTCCTTAAGCAATATCTCCTCAAACCACCAGTGCTTTCCCCACCTAGATCTGATCGTCCTTTTATCTTGTACATTTTTGCTTCTGATTCTGCCTTAGGAGCTATGTTAGCTCAGCTTGACGATGAGAAGAAAGAACGTGCTAATTATTACATCAGCAGAACCTTAATCAGTTATGAAACTCGATATACCATATTAGAGAAATTATGTCTAGCAGTCATATTTTCTACACAAAAACTACGACATTATATGCTCAGTCAGAAAACGTATGTTATTGCCAAATTCGACCCTTTGCGATATCTCATGAGTCGACCGTATTTATCTGGTCACACAGCCAAGTGGGTTCTTGCGCTAAGCGAGTTTGAACTCACGTTCATAGGACAAAATTCTGTTAAAGGTCAAATCATAGCAGATCAATTAGCTGTTGCACCCTTAGAATCTACTCATCCCCTCATCATTGAGTTTCTTGATGAATGCCTTAAACTAGAGGCAGACCATTCAGAGCAATGGTCCCTATACTTTGACGGAGCCCGATGCATGAGTGGGGCTGGTGCGGGTATTATTTTAATATCTCCACAAAAACATCTTATACCTCTGTCCTTCAAATTAACATTTGCTTGCACCAATAATACTGCTGAATATGAAGCTCTTATCCTTGGATTACGAGCTGCCTTGGCATTGAAAATTAAAATTTTATTGGTTTTTGGTGACTCCCAACTTGTCATAAATCAAATCAATGATGTTTATCAGACCAGAGATGATAAATTACGCCCATATAAAGCATATGTTTTGTAGTTATTATCCTTGTTTGATCAAGTTACTTTGGAAGCTATTCCTCGAACTAGCAATCGTGCGGTTGACGCTATGGCTGCAGTTGCATCTCTTTTACCCTTGGAGTTAGACGATGAATATGCTACCATCATTATTCATCGACTCTAGGAACCCGCTTCAAGAAAATCATGCTTAGAACCTTTGGATGTGTTTCTCATCAATGAAACAACTCCTGAACCATGGTATACTGATATATTTAATTTTTTGCAGAAAGGAACCTTCCCCGATGGTTGTACTAGCAACCAACGTAGGTTATTACGTAGACAAGCAAGTCGCTTTGTGATTATTGGTAATACCTTGTACAAGAAGATCTTTTGAAGGCATCTTACTGAGATGTTTGAATCTAGAAGAATCTAGATCAGCTTTGAATGAAGCCCACAATGGATCTTGTGGGGGACATTTTAGTGGTAGCGCCATTGCTAAGAAACTCCTCCGGATAGGATATTTTTGGCCTACCATGGAAAATGATGCACATACTTATGTGCGACATTGCGACAAGTGCCAGAAACACGCTGACCTTGTCCATGCGCCTGCACAAGAACTGCAGGCTATTTCATCTCCTTGGCCCTTTTCAAAATGGGGCCTAGACATTATTGGAAAAATCAACCCTGTGTCATCCGATGGACACAAATTCATCATAACCGTCATTGAGTATTTCATGAAGTGGGTTGAAGCTATGCCATTAGCTTCTTGCACTTGGAACACAAGTTTCCAAGTTTATTTTTAATCAAATTATTTGTAGGTTTGGAATTCCTGCCAATCTCATTTCCGATAATGGAACTTGTTTCAAAAATAAAGATGTCAAGAAATTATGTCAAAAATATAAAATTCAACATCGTTGGTCCACTCCCTATTATCCTCAGGGTAATGGTCAAGCGAAAGCATCTAATAAAACCTTAATCAAAATTCTCAAAAAATTGGTTAATAAATCCGGTCGAGATTGGCACATTCAATTATATCCTGCTTTGTGGGCCTATCGAACTAGTGTTCGAACCCCCATTGGAACTTCACCTTTTGTCTTGGTTTATGGTGCTGAAGCCATTTTTCCCTTTGAATTAGAAGTTCCTTCTTTAGCTCTACTACTTCAAGATACTGAAGTAGGGGATGAATATCGTGCTTTGGCAGATTTAGTCAGCTAGAACTTCTCGATGAAAAGCGCATCAATGCTTTGGAGCATCTTCGCGCCTACCAAAACAAACTTAAGCGAGCATATCTTAAGAAAGTTCATCCTCGATCCTTTGAGATCGGTGACCTTGTCTTAAAAGAAAATAAAAAAAATACTAATGCAACTAAAAACCTTAAAGGTAAATTTGAGCCCAAGCTGGCTTGGACCATATGTCATCACTGCTAAATTTGGATCAGGAGCATACAAATTATCTACCTTGGATGGTAAAGAGCTTAAAGAACCTATGAACATTATGCATCTTAAACGTTACTATGCATAAAATTGGTCATTTCATCATTGTATATATTTGTTTTGCATATTATTTCCTTTTTAGTCACTTATTTAAAACATTTAAAAAAAAAACAATTATCTTGTATTTCTTTCAATTCATAACTTAAAATTAAAAACATCCAAATCATCAAAATCTTCAAAAACATCTTTTATTTTGTACCTCTCAAATTGTGAAGTATTGCAGTTATATTTTCAGTTATTTTGGATAAATTAGCATTTATTTGGAATCCCGCACTTTCACATTCACATGAATAAATATCTTGATTTTATTTGGTATGATTATTCATCTCTCTTATATCAAAGTCCACAGTTGAATTAAATAAAGTTTTGAGCATAGAGAACTGATCTTGTTATTTACTTGAACTAAGTATATCTTTTCACATTAAAATGATTTCATTGCAAATTCGATATGATGCTACATAGTAGAAATGGTTTCCTGAGCGAAAAGTTTCCCCTGCTATCCTATCATGCACATGGTCTAGAATCTTTGAGAATTGACAAAAGGACAAGCTCACCCCTACCCAGAATAAAAATCCCTTGCTCTACTGATAATCCGAGCAAGTATCCCTAGCATAGGAAGAAAAAGAAAAGTTCAAGAAAAAGAGAAAAAAAGAAAAGGTTATTTTGTATCATCACAACAATATTTCAGTATTTTCTCAAATATCAAGCAAAAATACAAAAGTACAAAAAAAAAAAAAGAGAGAAAAGAAAAAAGAAGCAAAAGAGAAACGCAAAAGCAAAAATGCAATAAAATCCTTTCCCTACCCCTTGAAAAGAAAAGAAGGGTGAATGAGCTTGAATCCCTGGAATTCTCAATTATTCGAAAACCGTGAGGTAAGCCCCATAACAGGTGGTTTGTGCCCAACCCGCTTGGCCTTGGGTAATCCCTAGCGTGGCGATATGTCTATCACATTAGCGACCTTCTTTTGTATAGACCTCTGTCAGCTTATGGATTAGCTAGCTCTTGATAACCTAACTTACATAGTAGTCTAGTACGGTTACATGCATATAAATCATGGTCAACGAACATTCATTTGGTCAAGGCAAATTACTTGTATCAAATTATCTTGCTCAAAATTGGTGAATGAACAATACAATCGCACACACATTTGTATTTGAGAGATTTTGTATCATTATGATAAATCAAGATCGGTAATGAACTCACATTTGCACATGAGGATTCTTTATAAATCCATATTTCTCTTTGAGATAATTTAAAATATTTTTGTAACTCTTTTCGGAATAATTTTATCCTTTTATTTCAGAATTTGTTGTTTGTATAAGAGCAATTACATACATCTTCTCACAAAATCTTAAAAATAATTTCAAACAAAATTTTCATATTATTATTTTTCTATTTATCACAAATCAAAAATTCATCTTGCAAAAACCAACAATCTATTTTCTTCTTTGGATTTCGCGATGATGGTATAAGTCTATACCTATAATTCTATGCCTAGCGCAAACCATTGTTCTAATTTTATTTTCCATTTATTTTAAAACAAATTCATCAAAACATATGACTTGCATCATTATGTTACACAATTATGCTTTACAAACAAACGAACACTTATTCTATTTCATGTCATTATGTTCAAATTCAATTTTGCAACCATGGTATAAATTCTAAGGAATTGTTCAAAATTTTATCACACTTAGGAATTTATGCCTAGCAAAATCATATTTCTTTTCGTATCTCATGCATACTATTTTTATGAAAATCTGAAAACAAATCATCAAACCATCATTATCTCCATCATTACAACACAAAGTCTTAAGACAGTCTCTTAAGCACTCTTTTACTTTTAACAATATTTCTATATTGGGATTAGCTTGACGACCGAGTGAGCGGCGACTCCATGAAATGGTCTATAACAATGACAATGTCCTTTGAAATTATTGTTAGAAGTCTCTCTTTTATTTTTTATCAAATCACACCACCACAACCAATTGTTTACATCAGATTATTTCATTTAAAATCTTACAGCATGACATCAAATTATACTATTTCAACATGACATAATTACATGAATCATCAATCCAATAAGCAAACAATTCAACCATTAAAGCATCATAAAAACATATGAACAAGTCATATCATCAGAAACAAGATCATATATATACATCAAAAAATTATATACATCATATCAAAACTGGATTGGTATGCCACAATCTATACCCTGGCATACTCAATCCTCTCAAAAATCTCTCAAAATCTATAGTCCATAGACACCTAGCCTCGAGAAGCCCTCGAGCTCTCAGCCTCATCTCCTCCCCCACCCTGACGTGGAGGAGGTGGTCCCATAGAGGTCCGAGATGTATCTCGGGTCCTCATCGTCGATCGGGAGGATGTCCTCGTCGATCCCAGCCTGACTGGTTCTACAATGTTGGTTGGTAGTTGTACCCTCTGGCCCTCTGGAACCAGCTGAAAGTATACACCCTGGTAAAATGTAGTCTACATCATGGACCACACTAGATCATCCCTGCTCGCTCCTCCACCCCGAGCTCTGAGCCATGTAGCCTCATCTTGCAATGTCTGCACCTGAGTCCGGAGGCGGGCAACCTCAGCCTGGAGAGCCATCGTCTCGCTGCTCTCCCCTGTGTCAACACCCTTGCCCTTATCAGGCGATGGTGGTCTCTCCCCCTACTATGAAGGGAGTCCCTCCTCCCTTCACCCTATCTCCCATGGCCTCTGTGGAGCCCATGCCATCCTCTGGCATCTCTCCTATGGGATCCACTGATTGCTCTCTCCCCCGTGACCCCGTGCTGCCTCAATAGCAGCCTGTCGTCACCTCCCCATCTGGCGCACCATAGCATGCATTGGACCCTACGCCCTCGTCATCCGAGGAGGGTGGATGCCTACATACCAGGCATCGTAGCCATCCACAACCTTAGTGTCATCACCATCCACTGGCTGGATGGGGGCATCGTCCATGTCTTGACTCTAGAATCACTACATATCTGGAGCCCCGCTCAATGTAGTACTATCCTGAATAGTCTGGGAGTACTCGTAATCCTTGAGAGAAGGGATCCCCTACTGTAGACCGAACTATCATAGTACTCGGTCATAGCGGTGGAGCTCTACCTCTCCTCGCTCCATCCTCAGCCAGTAGACTCACTTGATGCGAGCCAGCTCCTACCCATCCTCTGCCCACCTAGGGTGCTCTCACCATGGCCTCCAGGTGATCTGGTCTAGGATGAGGTCATCTAGCAACCTCCGTGACATCGGTAGATCTATCCGCCATTGTGACCCCCATTGTAGCCACCAATAGAAAACCCGGGGCCTCTCTCGGTCAACCCCTATCAATGGGAGCCCTATCGGCCTCCGCATCGCAATGTGCTCCCAGCACCAAACCTACAGTAGCGATGTCAAAACTAGACATCGACCTCCCTTGTATACGACCCCATACAAGATCCTATACAAGCGGCAAAGAACAAAGCTGCCCCATGCAAATCTGTACCCGTGGTCTCTCATGTCGTAGACTATGTCTGAGAGCACCCATGGTAGTCTGCATCCACTCTGGTGGCACAGTAGTAAGCCACCGACAACTCTTGCCAAAACTCGTGTCAGCCTAGATGCCCCAGGCATCTACCGTAGCGACTCGATGTTCACTCCGCCCTTCTCCAGGGTGAAGCTCGGGTCTCTCGTGAGCCTCATCATCGCCTGGCCTTGATTGGCCATAGGCATCATCAGCCGTCCTTGTATGGGGATCCTCATGATCCTCCATACGTCCTCTAGAGTGGGAGCCATCTCCCCTATCGGTAACCGAAAGCAGGATGACCCCGGATACCACCTCTCTGCTAGGGCTGTCAGTAGCCCCATGTCAGTCGGTACTTGTGGCATCTCTGCCACATGTTGTAGACCGACCTGTCCAAGTCGGTCATGCTCTGCCTGGTCAAGCATGGCTATGTCATCTCTTAGCCCATCGTATTTCCATTCTCGGCTCTTTAGTAACCCCTTCTGCAAAACAAACAATAAAACAACAAAATCATTAATAACTCAATCATTCAAATTAAACAACTTAAAATCAAATTTAAAATGATATCGTCCACCATTGGATGATATCGTCCCCAATTGGGCAAAATCATCCTTTGTGAGGATGAAATCATCTCCGATTTCGCAACTTGGGAATCGCCCCTTGTTGGACGAAATCGACGATCTAGGGACGATTTCGATGAAATCGGGACGATTTTGTCCCGACGACGTCGACGGCCTAAAAATGGCCGTGATGCCCCAAACAATCAAAATTTAAATCAAAAGAATTGCACAAAGTTAAATTAAACCTAATCTACTAGGATTAGATCCTTACCTATAGCCCGCATCGGACCTCTGTCGCTCTGTGCGCTGTCTCCACCATGTTTCTTCTCTGTAGAGCTCTGGAACAGTAAAAGTGAATAGTACAAATGAATTAGGGTTTTCCCTATTTTCTTTAATTTATTTAAAAATCAGCATTTTAAATTTTTGCTTTTCTACGTTTTTACCTCAAACGTTCGATTTGGGTAAAAACACGGAGGGGGCACCATAGTCAGCATTCGTACGATTCGACCAAGAATCGTCGTCTAAAAAATTGAGTATATTTTTGCTTTCTCGTAAAACGGGAAAAACTCGTCTTTAACGCATTTTCTTCAAAAAATTCGCTAAAGAGGGGGCAAAATGTAGCACCCTAAAATTGGCATGGTTAAAACCTTAGTAAACAGATAAAATATTAAAATTTGAATTTCAACCCCAAATTGCCCGTTAAACCGCCTTTTACCCACTTCCCCCATTTTTCGTGCCATATTTAGGATTTGTTTTGACCGTTGGACGATATCGTCTTAGATTAGATGAAATCATCCCCGATCTGACGAATTCGTCTAGAACAGAACGTCCAGACGATTTCGTCCCAAAACTAAATTTTCATAATTAGCTTCTGTTTCAACAACCTCTCCAACTCGGGCAGAAGCGTGTCTGTGCAGTTGGAGATTTCCCTATTGGAGATCTCCCAGATTGGGATGATCCCCAACCTCCCAAACCTCTTCCTAATCCTATATAAACTAGAATTTTTCTAGTTTATCCCCCTGATTCCCCCTGGCTAATTCTCCCTGAACCCCCAACCCCTTAGTTGATGGATTTCATTGCAGAGTTAGCTCCTTATTCCCTCGCACTATTTTGCTTGCATTCGGTATTTTTGTATTTTTATTGCAGGAACTCTACTATTTTTCAGTCGAAGCTAGCTTGGATCATCGCGGACGATCTCGGACGATCTCGTACGATTGGAGGCGATCCTGACTGTAGTCCAGATTGAGGGCAGTCCGAGTTTAGAGTTTGCATTTTCTTAGTCTTTTTCTGCATTTTTCATATCATATCTCTGCACTGTTTTAAGTTATTATGTTTTATGCATCTTGGAGTTCACCTCATTTAGCATAATTGCATGATAAAGTTAAAATCAATCATTAAATTTATTGCATTTCCTTATTTGTTATTATAATCTATTATTTAGGCATGTTTGTTGTTATTTCTACCATTATCCCTTGCTTCTGCATTTGCATATTTGGTATTTTGTGTCTATTTTTGTGATTGCAGGTTTTTGACAAATTCGTCTGACGAATTCATCAGATTTCAGACGATTCTGTCTGATTTCAGATGACCTTCTATGATTTGGGATGATCCCAAGAAATATCAGACGATTACGTACAAACTGAGACGATCTGAACTGCTACAAGACTCAGAATCTCCATCAGACATCCGAAATCAGGTATGACATCTTCTAGTTAGCATATTCTCTGTTATTTGCATCCATTTCTATTTTTTGTATTCATTTAAATCAGCATTGGCATATAGAATAGTTTAGATTCATATCGGCCAAACCTAGGAGTTGAATGATCAAGCATAAAAATGAACACATCAAACACACTATCAACCTAGGCATGGAAACCGCCATTCAAAAGTTTCCTGGTGAACCCACCATCCAGTCGAAAATTCACCCTTATACACCTCCCCCGAGAGGCGGGACCTTCAAAAGGCCTCTCAGTCCGAGGTATTGTCCCATCCTTTTCACATCCCCCTTCCGGGCGCGGATCCTATAGCCTGAAGGTAAGGGTGCAAAAAATTTGGAGCGATATAGTAGCTAAATAACATTATTATCTTACTTTGAAAAAAACCTGCAGTATACCCATTAACCAAAACTGAAAAACAAGGCTTAGAAATACACTCTCTTATTAACTTGACCCATTTCATGTTGAAGCCGAATTTTAATAAAATTACCTCTAGGAATTACCAATTTATCCTGTCATAAGCTTTGTTCATGTCTAACTTTAAAGCCATGATTGCTTTTTTGGTCTGAGTTACTATATGAAGAGCCTTATGAACAGTAATAACTCCATCTAAGATTTATCTTCCTTGTACAGAACTTCCTTGACTTGGATCAATGATAACCGGTAGAAATTTATTCAAACTATTGGCTAAAAATTTGGATAAAATTTTATAGGATATATTACACAGGCTAACCGGCCTGAAGTCAGCCATAGTCTTGGGGTTGGGGCCTTTAGGGATCAAAGAAATGAAAGTTGAATTGAAACCCCTTGGAATATGATTTGAACTTTGGAACTCCTTGATTGCAGCAATAACTTATGCTCCAACAATATCCCATAACCTTAATTTTCACATTATATATATATATATATATATATATATATATATATATTAACAAAGCATTTGATTATTGTTTTAAAATGTAACTATTTTAAATACATCCAAGTATTTTTCAAATATTAAAGGCAAAGGAATCACAAACATCGAATGCATGAAATGGATGCATCTACATGAGGGTTTATAACTGTGAGCTTCTATGTACTCATGAGGCCATGGTTATCCATAATCTCGCTCCTTACCTAGTGCAGACAATCCTCATATTTCTGCCTAAAGGAGGGTTCCAGGAGCTACCGATCTACTACTTCTGGAGATAAGAAATTGCTCTTGCACCTATTCCTACATCCATAAAAATTACACAATAGTATCTTTTCCAAAAGTAAATAAAAATTACACAACAATATCTTTTCCAAAATTAAATAGCAAGTAATTAGACAACTAAATGTAGCAAGTAGCTAGATAGCCAAATTAAGGGGATGTTACACCTGGGACATTCCCTGGGATTTCTGGGTTGTTTCAAGGATATTTTTCCTTGGTGCTCTCAATGTGTCCTAGGTTTTTGGTAGGTTTCTACTTGATGCTAGTTTTTAGAGGTTTTCTAGGTGTGGTGTGTCGTGCTTATGGGAGAGTTTCTTCATGAGTAGTTTTGTACAACATATTTTTGGTCAGGGAAGATACCATATGCTTATTCCTGTTATATTCTCTTTGGGTTTATGGATGTGGGCTTGGTGGGTTCTCAGCATTTTTTGTGGCTTTGGGAGGGGTCTCTACATTGTTTTCTATTGTGATCCCATTGGTCTTCCTCATCTGGTTCCTTGAAGTTGTTCATTGGTAGTGTTGAAGGTGATCTCAAGTTTTTGCTACATATTTTTTCTCTGGGAAGACCTATGCTTAATGCCTATAGCTTGTTCACCTCGTGGCTCCTTCATTTTGGGTTCCTTGGGAACTTTCCCACTTCTTTTTGTGGCTTGCTATTCTATGCCTGTTGTTTCCTCTACTTCTGCTAGCATCTTCATAGCTACCTCATTGCAAGGGGATTTCATGACCTATGGAGATCCCCATATTATTGTTCTATTTTTTAGACTTGTATAGGATGCTGGTATTTTTCTTGATTCTTTGCTTTTTTATTCAAAGGGATTTTATGGCCTTTGGATATCCCTAGCTTACTGTTCCAATTTTTAAGCCTATGCAAGATGTTGTTCAATATATTCCCCCTCCCTAGTTCTATCCTAGTTCCCTAACACTTCCCTGGTCCTTCCTTCTTGATTGGCTGGTGTTGCAGATGATCTCCTTGGAGTGAGAGGTCATTGATCCATTTTTCTACCCCTTTCTATGTCTTCTGGTGGGGTTATTTTGGGTTCCTTTTTTCTGGGACATCCCTGGGATTTGCTCCATCCTATTGTTCAAGGTGGTTTTTTGTAAAGCAGTTATAGTTTTTGGTGTTACCTTACCAGATTCTGGTTTTTCCCCTACGCGGGATTGCATTTTTATATTTTCCCTTATTTGGAGGGTTTCTTATTTTTTCCCGCTAATGGGTTGTTCAAATTAGTGCCTATGCGAGAGTTCAAAATTTAAAAATCCTCATTTTTTCCTTTTCCTGATTAGTAGGTTGTTCAAATTCATGGCTAGGCAGGATGTTCTTTTTTCCCACTTCGGGTGCATCTTTTTCGTGGTTTTCTTGATGGTTTTCGTTAAGCCTTTTCTTAGGCCTTTCATTGGGCCTTTCCTATGGCCTTTTTGGTGGACTTTATTGCAACCTTGCTTGTGGTCTACTGACCTCTTGTAATAAGGTTTTGGGGTCCTTTCAAAACCCCTTTTAATGAAATTTTAACTTAAAAAAAAAAAGTATTAATATGGTTAGTAATATTATTAATTGAACTAATAATATCAATGTTAATAATTAGTATTAACATTTGGTGTTAATAAATAAGTAATTAATCCAATTACCTATTGATAGAGGTAATAGTATTTTATATGAAACTTAGATTAATTACTTATATTTTTTCTTTGTTAGTGAAGCTTCAAATAAAAGAAGGGATTAATTATATTTAATTCTTAAATGGTTATTTGGAGGTTCTTTATGTTGAAAAAATTAAGGGAAAATAATAATCTTGACTTGATAATATTAGATGTAATCATTGCATAGTAGCATGTAAAGATTTTAAGTGATGTTAGAATGTTCAAAAGTGGCCTTGGAAAATCTTGGCAACATTCTTAGAACGTTATCATCATTAGGTTGAAGCACGTTGGTGTTGAGTGGCCAACAAGACCAAGAAGAATAGGAAGGGATTCCTTCACTTTTTGATGAGCGCTATTTGAAGACCCTGTATTTTGGAAATTGGGATCATTAGGTAGGAGGAGAATTAGAAGAAGGAACTTGGAAAAATTAGGATAGAGATGAGGAAAGGAGGCTCAAAGTTCTAAAGGTATGCATGGGTAGCTTTGTATGATGCTTTGTTTCTTGTGCTTGAAATTCTCTATTTCATAATATTTTGGTTGATAGATCTAGTTTGTTTATGCTTGAGAGTTCATTGTTACTTAATGGAAGCACTGTTTTAATTTTCATAGGTGAGGCTCTTGGGTTTTATCTTGATTTTTTGTGATTTCTCAAGCTAAGTCATGTGGGATTATTCATCTTGGCCAAATTGGGATTTGTGCTTGTAGTATAGTTGTTGCATTCTAGCCTTAGCATGGTGGTTAGGCAATAATAGTTAATCTATCACTGAGTGAAATTATTATTGGGTAAACCTTATTTCCAATTTGGAGTTACATGCTCCCATGTGTTTGTTTTGATGTTGTTGGACAAAGTCACTAGCCTTGTAGTGTCATATTAGATATTTATTTTGTTTTAAACCTTGTTGTTTTGAGTTATTCCCTTATTAGGTTGAATGTATGCTATGTTGTCACCCATGTTTCTAGATTTTATTTTTCTTAGGTTCATGTTTGTGAGTTGTATGTTGCATATGAGTCATATGAGTGTGTGAATGCATGTGCTACATGTTGGGGTAAACACTTCTCTAATTGAAGCATATTTTTAATTCTTTTATCTTGGCTAATATTTGGGTGGTGCTAATTTTTTATAGTGCTCTTTGCTTTGATGCTTTTTGGATGTATGCACTTGTTTCATCGGTATTTGTGGAAGTTGTTATAATAGAACCTTTGCTTTACTAAATTTATTTTAAATATTGTTATTAGAAGGTTAGTTTTTTTATTCAACAACTTTAGTCTTAAGGTTTGAATGTTGTTTTATTATATTTACTTTATGGAAAAACTTAAGAAAGGTTAGCCAAGTAATGTGAATTTATTGTTTGCTTTATGGTAAAATTTATGAGAGATTTAGTTAAATGATTTTTTTCAAAAAAAAAGAATGATGGATAGTACCATTTATGTTGGTGTTCTTCTAAAAGAAATGATAGTGTTTTATTATGTTATAAGGAAAGTGCGAGATATTATATTTTTTTGAATGTTAAGGGTTTTATCTTGGTAAGAAAGATATGATGTATTTGATATTATAATTGTTTCCTGAGACTTGAGCAGGTAAAGGAACAATTATAGAGAGAAGTATGGAATTGCATTTATACATAGATCATGCTTAGTTGCATCGTATAAAGAGTTGTCATAATACCTTAGTTTTATTTAAGTCCATGGGATATTTATTTCATGAAGAGGATCATGAAAAGAAGATGGTGTAGTGGCCATTTGGATGGACTTGCTCTGATGTATTTGGATGGACTTGCTCTGATGTTATGTAATTGGAAGTTTTGTTATGTAACACTTGGTTATTTTTATTCCTAAATTAAAAAGGCTTGGAAGTCTTCATGTAAATGCATGAACTATTTGATTTTGAGCAAATGAAATAATGAGTTAGTAATGATCTCTTTTGAAGATGCTTTTCATTATGGAAAGAAAAGAGAACAAATTATTAAGATAGTTTTAAGTTCTATTTTAAGCTTGCTTTACTAAGCTTTAATAAAATAGATGTTTTATGCTAGCATTGTGTTTAGATGTAGCATTATGAGTGATTTTAATCATGTTTTAATTAGAGATATGTTTCTTTAATGCTAGTATTATGTTGGAATTTATGTTTAATTTAAATATGGGTTGAAATGTTCTATTAAAATCCAAGAATCTAGCATTGTGTTATAACTAAGCATGTTATTTTTGTTATAGCACTTTAATTATTTTTATGAAATAAATGTTATTTTATTTTATATAAATATTAGATTTGGTGGGAGTTCTTGGGTTTGGATTTAGAACCATATTAGGACCCTTGAGTCAAAGAGTCAACCTAATCCTAGGAGGAGTTGTAGGGATGCAATAACTAGGTAGTTGCGAGTCTTGTAAGTAATTGTGATGATGCAATAACTAGGTACTCACAAATTTGGAAGGAGTTGTGGTGATGTAATAGTTATATTATCATGATTGATACACCTTGAACAATGAGTATCAGGTTTTCCATAACTATGAAGTTAATGGAATCAATATTGAGATAGCAGTGGTGGCACCTTTAATGGTGAGATTCAGGTGACCATGTCCATTTCTAGGTGAGTGGTAATGATTATGGTTAGCCTTTGGAGGTGTAACTAAGCACCAAGGCTTTACGCCATAATAACCCACATAAACAAACTTATGGCTGGGTTAGGGAATAAGCATTCCCCTTTAAGTAATAGAGGATTTAAAGGATAATCCTTACACTATGGTAAAATTATTCTATATCGATGAGGGTATGGGAAATGTGGGGGGATCACTTTGGCATCCTTAAAATATTAAGGTTTAGTAAGGTGAACCCCAAAAATATGGGATGTTGGCCACTTCTATCCACTTGGGTGTCATCTTGTTACAACACCAATATAGCCAAGTCGACAATATTTCCAATTTTCACTTATTCATTGATTTGTTATTACAAATAGAAGTAGGTTGATTTATTTCTATAATAATTAATCATAATATTTTATGATTGCGCATTCGCAAGAGACTTAGCCCTCTCCAAGTGGTGAAGGACTTAGCCCTCCTTAAGTGGCAAATAATTATTTGATTTTTATTCACATTCATGTTCGTATTATTTCCATAAGAATATTGTTTCAAGTGGTATCAAATTCATCATTCTTGTGCATAAAATTTTCTTTTAAAGTTTGAATAGTATAAAGATAGAATTTATTGTAAAAAATATTGCATTTCCAGCTATTCCATCCAGATAATTAAAAAGAAAACCACATGATATCCATTGGAATAATATCTAGGAAGATGGATTATTTTTTTATACACACTCACAGTGTAGTCTAAGGTAACATGTTTCGATGAGCATAAGTAATAAATTTCTAGTTCAAGATATATACCGGTGAGAAAAAGTAATCAGTTTTTAATTAAAAATCAAAATTCTTAATCCTAATTCACCCTCTTGTGGTTGCAAGACATGTGGTGCTTTGGGGCATCGTAAATATCATGAAGGATACTGCAAAAGGTGTTGTCAAGATCAACGATTACCTACGAGTAATTCTGACATGAAATAAGGGAGAGTGTGATTTACTAGAAAGACACAATAGGTGGTTTGAGAGATAAAATAAATTTGTTGATACATGGATATAAGATTCAACCCACTGGATCATTCAAAATCCCTCATGTTTCAAGAATTGCATTATAGCTATGAAAATTCATCGATACATCTCTAGTGACAGATAAAATTAGAAGTTGAAAGTATTATTAAATCAAAATAAATTACGTTCACAAAAATCCTCGTGGTTCCTCCAATCAGGTGCGTGAATTATTTTAGGTACTAAGGTTTTATTTTAATTGGATGTTCTTTATTATTTATCATGAATTTTATCACACACAACTCATGTGGAAAGCACACATGCATGTATTAGTTACATTATGCACTAATAAAGGTGTGACTTCAATCACATAAAGCCTTCCTTTCATTTGTACGAGTGTTTCCATTGCCGATCCACATGGTTGGTTAGCTCAAATGGAGGGTGTCTTATACTTATATCGTATTCTTGAAGCCATAAAAGTTTCTTAAACCTCTTCCAAATTAGGTATAGAAGATTACCAATGGTTCTCTTGGCAGAAACATCAACATAATTATCCCATATTATGGCCTGAATTTAGATATCTTTTTCTCAAGAGATTTGATGAATGTAGTTCTTCTTCCTACATTGTTTGCCTATTGGGTCTCAAACAAACTGGTTCTATCTAAGATTATGTTTTATAGTTCACAAGTCTTCTCACTTACATGAAAGAAAAAAATTCTTCTATAGTGGTTTTTACCTTTTGACATGGTTTAAAAGAAAATATTCAACTCAAAGTGGAATTACATGATCCACACACTTTGGATGAAACTATAAGGATTTCTAAGCTTACTGAAAATAAGTTTTAAAATGGACATCTTCTAAATGAGACTCTAATACACATCCTCAATATCACAATAATTCCTTTCACAAAAATGATCAACCATCAAGATATTTTTGCTATAAATATTGAAATCATCATCCAAGAGATAAATCATGTGTACCAAGACAAACATTTCAAATAGAATACAATAATAAGGATTAATATGATGAAGCAGAGGATTTCAATCAGCTAGAGTCACCCATGTATGCAAAAAAAAAAGATAATAATGAAACAATACCAAAAGAGGATACTATGGCTATTTTAGTGCATGCTCTTATGGTATTAATAACTCACCATACAATTAAGGTACCAAGATTTATTAGGCACAAAAAAATAAATGTGTTGATTGATTCAGGTAGTACTCATAACTTTATTGACATCAAGACTACTAAAGCATTGAACTTGCACATTAATTCTTCCAATCAAGATAAGTTTCAAGTTTTAGTTGCAAATAGAGGAAATGCTCAATATATTGGTAGAAAATATTTAGTTTTAATACAAATGGGAAGTTACACATGGCGAGGAACTCTCTTTGTTATGATTTTGGGAAGTTCAAATGTTATTTTGGGTGTTGAATGGCTAGAAAAACTTGACACTATTAGTTTTAAATTTTCAAATTTTTTTGTAAAATGGAAAGAAAATGAGAATACTATTCGACTCCAAGGAATTCAAACTCCACCATCACAGGTAGTGAGTTATCACAACATGGAAAAAATATTAAGGAGGTTATGGATTCATAGCTCAAATAAATTACATAAGAGTGCAAGCACAATATACCTAGGTAATTCCCTCAAAGGATCTTCAAGATATTGTGTCTAACTATGATGAAGCTTTTAATAAACCAAAAGGGCTACCTCCCAAGCAATATCATGACCATGCCATACATCTTGTCCCCAGAAGTATGCTTATGAATGTACATCCTTATCGATACCCTCAAATTCAAAAAATAAAAATTGAAAAGATTGTCCAAGAACTATTAGAACATAGAGTCATTCATCATAGCACTAGTCCTTATTCATCACCAGTGGTGTTGGTCTATCATAAAGATAATTCTTGGCATGTGTGTCCTGATTTTTGGCCACTTAATAAAATCACAATCGAGGATAAGTTCCTATTGCGACAAAATCAACCTATGGTTATGATTTGCACCCAAAACCTTGCCAAAATTGAGTAGACAAACTTGGTATTGAAGGGTTCCATCTAATCTCCAAAGAAGGCTGGTTCCTTGGTGTTTTTTGTGAGAAAATAGAGAGAATGGTTTACTAAAAGAAATGGAAATATAGTTGTAGAGCTTTTCTCTTGGTGTAGTTTAAACAAAAACAAACATGAATACATATAACTTCAAGATATAAGCATACAATATTTCTTCACACATAAATCATAGTTCTTTAATGTGATTTAGATTCCATTCTAACACATACATATATTAAATTTTAAGCTCCATCAATACTATTTATATCGTGCACAAGTCCAGATAACAAAACAAATACAACATATAACTTAGTAGTGTAAATAGAAGCATCAAATGTTAATACATACATTTGCACATAGTGAACCATAAGCCAATATAAGTTTATCTTATTGCTTGAATACATAGTACACACATTCAGCATTGTAAACATCTAAGAACCGATCCTTTTTTAGGGTATGCTCCCTACTATATATACTCTAAAATAAACATGCTTTGAAAACTACCAAATCCTAACACAAAATCAATTACAATAAAAGTGCTTCCAAATGCACCAACATATTCTATGTGGCTTCTCATTCAGTCAGACCAATGGTAGAAGTTTAATATTTGATGCTCAATCACTGTTTACCATCAGCTATCGAAATTCTCCTTTAAAGGTGGATTCTATTTATATATTTTTTTCGTGCAGCTCAGTTATGTCATGAAATCATGATATTTTGAAGTCTTGATCTCCTTTTTGGCTTTGATATTGTAAAAAGTCAACATGTCATGAAATCGTGACATCATGCTAGCCTTGATATTTCACTTTCTTTGAACCTAAAAATGCTAACATATCATGAAATCATGAAATTTTACCTACCTTGGTATTTTTCTCGACTTGGGCTCATGAAAAGTCAAAATGTCATGAAATTGTAACATCTTATCCACCTTGGTATTTTTCTTGCCTTGGGCTCACGAAAAGTCAACATATCACAAAATCACATCTTGCTAGCCTTGATCTTTCACTTTCTTTGAACCCGTGAAATATTGTCATGTTGTAAAATCATGATATTTCATTTGCCTTAGTATTTTATCACCTTTGCCTCACGAAATATTGACATGTCACAAAATCGTGACATTTCATCTGTCGTGGTCTTTTCTTGCCTTGTGCCTCATGAAATATTGACATGTTACGAAATCGCAACATGTTGCATGCGTTAGTTTTTCTCACCTTGTGCTTCACAAAACTGAGAAATTGGTGTTTGAAACCTCAAAAACTATTTGAGCCTTCAAAACCTCTACTATCTTCAGGGTAGTATTTTTAGACTAACATTCTTGGTGCCTTCTGAGGAATTTTTATAGCAAAAGTATTAGAATCTGGGGAGTTAAAACAATACGAAAGAGGAAGTTTTGGAAGATCAAAAAAGAATTTGTTAAATAAGTAAAATATTACCTTTCAAACTACCTCTTACATGCTTATGCATATTTTACTAATGTTACATTAACATCTTAATAATTAATTTTTTTTGGGAAACTCTTAATGACTTGCCGCTAGTCCCTTCCTTTGTCAATTTTCTCTGATTTGCTTGCTTGGATTTTTTCTATATTTCTATCATCTTGATCACTTTGTTGTAGGTAAGGTAAACCTGCTTCCACTATTCATCATCAGGATCTAATGATTCTATGAATAGTTGATACATATACTGCAATTATTCCAATTTATCATGAGACACTATCTTATATCTCAAAATTAGTTCTTGCAAATAGGACTTTATCTGTGTGAGATTTTGAATCATAGCAAACACACATGCTTCTTCCACAGGCTCCTACTAGATTTTTATCTCAGATTCATCATTAAAAAAATATCTTAGGGATGTTGTGAGTGCATCATCATTTAGAACATTTCAATTCTCATCCCAAATATATGAAAATCCACATTTTTTTGCTAATTTTAAATGCTTTACTAGTCCCTTAGCTTCAGCTTCCAATTCATGAAGAAGTTTTGCTCCTTGATTTACAAGTTTGAATCTTTTGAAGAAAATTTTGGCTATAATTTTAGCTTGAGACCAGGCTTCACTTCGAATATTGGTAGCAACGTTTTTAGGCATATCATCGGATAGGATTTGAATTCTAGTTGTAGCATTTGATATTTTTCATAAGAAATTTACTGAAGCTTTCAACTCATCTCCAACTACTTCAAGAACTTCCTTGACTTTAGTCAAATACATCAACATAAGCCTTTCTTTTAGACTAAGCAACATAATATCTTCAAACATTTCTTTCCTTACTGCTTTGGCCTTTTATTTTGATAGGCCACATGCTTTTTTTTGCTTCTCTTGGACCTGTTGTTGGAGTTCCTATACTTGTAGGTTCAAGGATTGGATTTGTGCAGTTGATTTCTCAAGTTCTTATTTATATTTAGCTGCTTCACTTGTAGCTTCGCTGAATATGTCCTCCCATATTTTAGCCTCCAATTTTAATATTTTTTCAATCAATTTTTGTTCTTGTAAGGTAAATTCACATTATTTTCTAACTTCTTGCTCTTTATTGAATTTTTTTTTAAAATATTCCCCATGCAAGCAAATCATCCCTATGCGATCTTGGAACATTCCCATTCATCCTACATATGAAACTATGTAATGTATTTAGTTACACTTTCTACTTGATAATATTCAATCATCATATAACCCTCAAGCTTCTTCACTTTTGGGGTCAACTTCACCTTTTTCCATTGCATAGTAGTGGAATCAAGTGCTATTATTTCCTATGTATGGGCTAGAGCTTTAGAAGCTTCAAAAGAGTGGGAATTCCACCAATATAAAGTATTATTGTTTGCATTTCTCAGATCCTTCAACTTTGAAATAGTTGGATGATTTTCAGTAGTTGCAATTGAGGTGGACCTCATGGTTGGTATGCATGCACTGAGAAGGAATGGGGTTGATACCAAAGTGGTACTCCCATCCAAAGGAGCAACTACAAGATGAGTGAGAAATTCTGAAGATTGAATAGCTTCAAATTGAATCTATGAAGACGATACTGGTTCTAGAGAAAGTAACCATTATTTCAAGGGAAACATTACATCCTTATTTGGAATAGAAATTAAAGGAGACTTAATTTGAGAATGAGTATAAATAGAAGAACGAGAGAATAGAGAGGCCATACTTGATATGATCTAGAGTATGCATTGGTTCTCATATTCCATCATGTGTTCTTCATTATTCTCATCAGAAACAAAATTTTCAAATTCATCTTGTTGAGGGGTTCCCGTCACCTCTCTTTCTCTACCTTCATTTTCTTCAACACACGTATCTCCTTCTAAATATATTATTTCAGAATTTAGAGGAATCTTCCCACATTGATTCTTGTTATGTTCAACAACCTATTTTTTAACTAAGATATTTTCAAAATTACCTGTATAACCCTTATGGAGCATAATCAATATTGTTATCGACTATTTCATTTTGAGCTTCTTCCTGCACATCAGGATTTTCAACTATTTTTCATTCTATGAAACATCTCTAGTGTCTTGAGCAACTTGTTCATTTTTCCTAATAGCTTCAAAATATTCAATAGTTTCTTGTTGTTGATTTTTAATACTATGAACATCTTTTACAACTTTCTGAACTGTGTCAACTTGTTTGCTTCTTTTTTGTTGACCTCCTGCCAAGGATTTTAGTTTTATTTTCTTAGTGCTAAGAGGCACTTCATCTAATTCAATGTTAGAGTTTGAAGGGGGAATAAAATTTAGAGTTCTTGAAGATACTGATCTACTCTTTGATGGGTTTGCATAGAGCACCAAATGCTTTCCTCTTTTTTCCACTTGCAAGGGTTCAATTATTCCTTGTCCATATTTTCCTAGTCCCTTACCATCATAACCCATATTCACCATCATTTGGGTTGCTTTTACATATTTTATTTGTTGTTTCTATATGAAGACATTCTTAGTGGACTTCTTTGTGGAAGACCTAAGATTTTTTTTTGTCCGAGAATTTTGTTGTTCAACTACAACTCCTTTGACTTTACTCTGGTCTATTTTTTGTTTTTTAGCAGCTTCAGGGTTTTCTTCCTTGCTACCACCAACACTTGGGGGTACTTTTCTAGGAAAAGTACCTATTCAGTTAGATTTATAATAATCATAATGGAAAAAAAATTCAAGATCATTGTTGATGGGGTATCTTGAATCAATCATATTAGTTTGAACCCTCATCACCCACCATTCATGAATTTTTTGTACTTTCCATTTCGCCCCCTTCTTCTACATCCTCTTTATAGTTTTATCATCCAATACATGTTTAGTATTATCCTTAGAATTATAATCAACCACATGTTTATAGAAATGCTACCATGGAGGCAACAATTGCATTCTCTCTACATGCCATTCTAATACCTCATCCTTAGCATTGTTTCTACAATTTTCAATGTCCTGTTTAGGGAACATGTGGTAATTCTTTACAGGAGTATTTTTTAGGATAGCTTGTCTTTCTACAAATCTATTGACGGGGTCATACCTCCATCATTGCAACATTTATATTAACTCTATTTCCCTTAGAACTTGAGCAATTTGTTCATGTTATCCTTTCTTTGACACAACAACGTCTTCAAACTAAAAAGGTATGGTACAGGTGCCTATTTTTCCTATACCTGTACCATATTTGAAATTCATTTGCTTAGTTTGTCTCACATATTCCAAAGAAAATAGTCTATCAATGACATAATATGGAAGCAAGAAAGGTTTTCCAGTATACCCATATAATCTAATGATAATTCCTTGAGTAAGGATGAACTAGTCACCCTCCTCTGCATGTTTATTTTGTAAAAATTTTACAGCTTTTGGGGTTAACCTTCTTATATCTCCATACATAATTTTTAGGGCCGATCCTATAAATTCCCTATTAAAATCATAATATGATTCTGTTTTGTACAAAACATTAGTCCATTTACATATGGGTAGGGTTGTTCCTTTTTCATATTTATCATTTATTGAGATGAAAGTTAACTCCTGATCCATAAAATATAAGAAAACCCATACTAAATATGATGAGAACTTGAAATAAGACTGGGAACCTCTTTTATTCATAGACAAACCCTCATGTATTTGACAAAAAATATATCCTGGCCAATCAAATAATATGGACCTAACACTTTGATCCATAACCAAAGAATCATAATTCTTGGGGTTTGATAGGTAATTGACCAATGCAATTTGCCACCCATAAACCTTTTCATTTGTATTCAGACCCACCACCATGGCCAAAATAGAAAATAGTTTTGGATTTTTGAAATTTGTCAAAGGAATGGAGATTTCAAGTATATTTCCTCCAGTAGATGGCTTTTTTAACTGAGATACCAATTTTTTTTTATCTTCTCAGAGGGAATGAAATATTTTTCCTGGTCGATGGGGTCAAAATATTTTGTCTAGGAAGTAGGCACATGATCGATGGAAAAAGCATTAATGAAAGAATCAAAGTTTAAGTCGAAAAGGGTCCTACCTTGGGAATTTTTTACAACCTATTCTCTAGTGTCATAAAACCTAGTAATAGCTTTAACAAATTTGGGACAGGGATGAATGAGAATGTACAAATACCAGTAAAGTAGAGAGTTGAATGTGAAAGTAGTAGGAGAGGATGTAGTGATGCCTGTAGACATTCTATCTTAAATATCTCTTCAAATTTTCTCTGGAGATTTTCATGTCACAAATGTATCACCAATTCTGGTATTTTTATTGACAAACCTTTATCCTACTTCATCTTTATGCCTTGCTATTGGGGAAATAGAGGATGATGCTACCATTTCTACCTTTTGAGTATTATTTTTTGAAGCCATGGAAAGATGTTTACAAATATTTGTAATGGGTTTGAGCTTGAGAATGAAAATAGCAAGTAAATTATTATAGAAAAACTCATTCAAAAATGAATTAGGGCTTCTTACGTTGATTTGAAATATTATGCATGGGCCGCATTAACTGTGTTTGGTGCATCCATATTTCTTGAATCTTCTTGCACATCTTCTCTAACACTATCCTGCATGAAAATTTTTCTGACCAATCCATGATAACCGCATTACTTGAGAATTTGTGCTCTTCAAGGCATAAATCATCTATGAAAGGAGTGTCTTCCTACCAGCCGTTGGAATGCTGCATGGCAAATTTTGAATTTGAACCATTATATACCAATAAAATGGTGCTTTTACTACTTCTCCTCTTCCTTTTATATTTTTTGTCTTTTTCTGGTTGACCATAGTTGCAAAAATATGATAAAAAGCTGCTATAAACTAAAAATATTTAATATATTCACAAACTACTATATAATATACATAACGTACATGAAAATATCCTTGTTTTAATTGAAGGAGAGTTTTAAGTAAAAAACATTAATTGTTATGGGTAAAATTATACCCTACTGATATTTTAGTTGAAATGAATTAAATTGCTTTTCAGTAATTATCTCAAAAGAACCCTCCCAAAAAGTGTCAAATTTTTTATGGTTACCTGGCTTGGATTTTTCACATTCCATTTTAAAACCAATTCTCCAACCTTAAATTTTTTGAAGGTATTATTTTTGTTGAACCACCCTTCTATGTCAGCCATGTGTTTCTAGTGGTGATTATAGGCTTGCTCTCTTTGTTATTCTAATTATAAAAGTTGCATTAGCCTGGCATCCATCGGTTGACTCCCTTTAACATCCATATGATTGAGTAACTTTAAAGCTGTCATTTCCATGTGTATAGGCAGAATCACCTCTTTGCCATAGACCAAGGACTAGGGAAATGCATCATTAGACTTCTTAATAAAAATCCTATCAGCCCATAGTGCTTGGTTCATAAAAGAGTTCCAACTCCTCTTGCTATCTTTTAAATTTCTCTTCAGGATTCTTAGAATGTTTTTATTTTTAGACTTAGCTAGGCCATTCCCCTAGGGATAGTAGTTGGAGGAAGTTATCAAATATATACCATATCTTCTAGTTAACTCAATAATTTTAGCACCAATGAAATCTGATCCATTATCTACAAGTGAATCCGATATACCAAACCTTGTAAACAAGCTTTCCATAAACTTAATTATAACTTCTTGGTCATCCTTCTTAGTGGGAATTACTTCAAACCACTTAGTAAAATAGTCTATGGTGATAAGTATATACTTGTGTCTAGTTGATGAATTAGGCTCTATTATCCCAATAAAATCTAACCTCCATTGTTGAAAAGATTCTTCAACTTGGATAGACTTTAGAGGCATAGGGAAATTTTTGTTCCTTCCAACATATCTCTAGCATTACTCACAACTCTTGGTTATTTTTTAAGTGTCAAATAAAATAGAAGGCCAATAAAAACCTACTCTGAGTATCTTCAAAGTAGTAGTTCTTCCTGAATAATGTCCCCTAGAGAGACCTCCATGAAATTATTTCAACACCTTTTATTTTTGATCATCTCTTATGCATTTCAATAGTACACCATCTATGTTTTTTCTATATAACACTTTTGATTTAAGGGTGTACTTCAATGCTTTGTTCTTGTACCTCCTTTGTGAAGCATTCAGATTATCAATACATCTTCCAATATGAAAGTACTCTATAAGAGCATCAATATAGTTAGCTTCCTTCGAATTTTGATCTAATTCTACATTCAAAATTATGATTTGGTGAGCTACATGATCATTGAAATCCTACTTGGCCAAATATTGACACAGGGATCTACATCTTACTATTTTTATTGGGTGTATCTCTACATCATATTCCTATATTTTTGTTACCCAACCAACTCTCTTTTCACCAAGTTCTCCTTGTATTATAAAATTCTTGAAATCAAGATGGATCACATAAAAAATGATTATGATCTATGATAGGAAGTGTTTGAATTTATTCAGAGACTTCATGATAGCATATACTTTGAATTTTTTAATAAAGTTGTATCTTTCCTCGTGATCATACATGGTAACACTTAGAAAAGCTATGGGTATTTCTTCGTTGTATGCTCATTTTTGTGTGAAAACCATAGCATAACTTTCTTGCTCCTCAACAAAATATAATATAAAATCTCAGGAGTAGTCAGGGTTAACAAGCACTCGTGCAATATTTTTGAAAGCATTATTACTTTAAATCCATTTGAAAGGCACATCCTTATTTAGTAGTTTTGTCATTGGTTTAAAAATCTATGCAAAATCTACAATAAATTTATGCATAAAATTTATTTGTCCAAAGAAATATTGCAAGCCTCTCTTATTTGCTAGTAAGGGAAGTTCTAAGAGTGCTTTCAATCTATCAAGATTTATGGCTAATCCAACTTTGGAGATAACATTACCAATTAGAATACCTTCAATATGGATTTCTTTGGATTCAAAGATATCCTAAATTCCCTACATTTTTTAAAAACCCTCTTGAGGTATTTTATATAATCTTATTTATGATGAGAAAAAACTGTCACATCATCTAAATAAATGACTATGATCTTGTTAGCAAGTTTACCAAAATATATATCCATTGACCTTTGGAAGGTTATCCCTACATTATACAACTTGAAAGGCATCCTTTGATAGGAGAATGTTCCCCACTTGGTGGTAAAGGTGGTTTTATATTGATCCTCATCTCTAATCCACACCTAATTATACCCAGAGAAACCATCCAATAAGGAAAATCTCTTTGCTCCTGCAACTGTGTAAAATATAGAAAATATACAAAAGTAAGTAATGATCCTTGAGTGAAGACTTATTCAAGTTCTTGAAATCGATGCACAACCTGATATCTCCTTTTTTATTCCTAATTGGGACTCCCCGAAAAATTCCTCCTTCCCTGCCCCTTCCCCCCCCCCCCCCCTTTTCTCCTTGAGCCCCCCCCAATTTTATTTTTACCCTCCTCTCTCCTTTCACACTTTTTTTTTCTTTCTACTTTCTTTTTTTTTTTTCCCCGCCCCCACCGACGGGGGGGGGGCCTGTGGGTGTGGGTTATAACTCCCTCCTCCCCCCCTCTCCCTCCTCCCCCCCCGCCCTTCAAAAAAAAAGTTTCCCTCTTTTTAAAAACAAATATATTTCGGGGGGGGGCAAAAAAGTTTGTTTAGGTGGTGGTGGGGGGGGGTCCAAAAAAAAGGGGGGGGGTGTTCTCTCGGGGACCTTTTAACCGGGGTAAAGGGCCCCCCCCTCTGTGTCCCCCCAGAGCGATTCCTCAACTTTTTTTGTGACTTGATTCATGATTAGTTCTGAATCACCATAAATTTGTAACTTCTTAACCCCTAGATTTTTGTCCTTTCTTAGGCCCAGAAAAAACACTTCATAATCTACTGCGTTATTGGTGCAAATCCACATCATCCTATAAGAGAAAATCCTTTCTTTGGTTGTAGGGGAAATTAAGACTATTCTAGCACCAGATCCATTCTTGCATCTAGCTCCATCGAAGAAAAGTTTCCAAAGTTGACTGGTAGAGTCATCTTCATTGGGAGTAGGTGCCAATTAATTTTTTGGTTTCACAATGGAATAACTTCCCATATCAGTTTCTATCATGGCATTGAAATCCTTTAGAGATAACTGGTATTTTGTTTGAAGATATTCTAAGGTCTCTTCTATTAGGTCTAAATCCTCTATTTATTTGGTCATCATACTTATAGTACCTATCTCTTCTATATTTTCTATGTGAAAATTAGATGGTTTCTCATTAAATATCTTTATCCTCCTACCCTTAAAAGGTATTTCTAGATGTGAGTAATCTAGAGATAGATATCCCCCTATCTTGGCTATGAATTCCCTATATAAACACATGTTGAAGTATGGTGCTAAATATACAACAACCACTTCTTGTATGACCACCATTTGAGGAATCCTATGAGGCTTTATAAAAATGTCTTTAATTACTCCTACAATTTTGATAGGGGTGTCATCCAACTGTATAACCCCTGTGTTGCTTCTAGTGTACTCCATTCCCATAATGTCACACACTGCTTTTGGTATCACTGTAGTAGCAACACCTGAGTCTATCATGCAATTGTGTATGACCCATCCTTCCATTTGAAGAGATAAGTAAAATGGAGGTGGTCTATTTTTTCTAGTGGAATATGTTAGATTCATATAGACTGTGTTTGAGTAGGATGTGTTACTACCTTTGTTTTTCATTGATATTAAATATTCTTGCAAGAGATCAATCTGACCAGGAAACTGTAGGGCATCGCACATGCTTGAATTTGAGGGGGTATTATTCGTATCATCCACTATGTTGAAAGAATATGGTTTAGCACTCCTCTCTATTTTATTAGAAAAGGTGTCATATCTATTTTTATATCCCTGAGTTATTTTTGTTATCTATATTTTAGTTAGAGAAGGGAATCTTAACATCTCTTTAGCTTGTTCTTGAGCCTTGGCTTCTTTTTGTGTAATACATTCTTTATGTACTTTTGGCCTATAGCTTTGGCTAGGAGCTTGAGATTTCATTTCAAAGGAGGTATATATTTTAGGTAGTGCTTTAGGAAGTAAGGAAAAACTCAGAGGTTGAAGCTCTTGAGGATCTTTCAACAAATATTTTTTACCTGATCTGGTTAGGACTGCAACTTGTTCTACTAAAGGCATCATGAAACTGTGCTTCATTTCTCTAATCATGCCTATGTGTCCTTTCATATTTTTTTGCATTTTCAATAGCTACATTTTATACATAGTGTTTATGAATCATACATGAACTTTATCCATGTGGGTCATTACATGTGGTGCACCAGTAATAAAAATTCATGGGAGGAGCTACAAATTCCTCATCATCGTTCGTATCAATGAAATTTGATCTTTCCTAATATCTATTACTTGATTAAGTTGTATCCCTTGTTATGTGGGGAAAAATTCTCATTTGAAAGTTTATTTTGGCCTCTCTTATCTTCATTTACGTCATATCATTTGCCAAAGTTTTTACCATGTCTAGTAATATGGAAAGTTGATTTTCTTAGGTTGGTTGAGCAAGTGGTGCAGGTAATGTAGGAACAACAAGAATAGGAGGTAATGTTAGGAAATTTTGAGGCATCTATATTGTAGGAATGGATGGTTTCCTATTCCATTTTGGAAGTTATACGTTTGGAAAATAGGAAGAACTCAAAGAACTAGTACCAAAATCTTAGGGAATATCTAGAAAAAATGGCATTACTACTTTTGGTGGATATATTCCAGTGGAAATGATATCTCTTTCTACCTTAGATGTTTCTTTGAAAATAGCAATGAAGGTGAATACTCGATATTACCTTATAATCATACTAATATCGAAGTCGAAGGTTCTCAAATAATAATACATAGCTTATTCATTGGTTGGTTTCAATCCATCGGGCACTCTTTCCCAAGTGTGACTAAATCAAATGTTAAAATAAATAATTTCCTATTGGGGATGTTTCTAGATGATATTGAACTAGTTGAGTAGGGAGAAAGGATCTACATGCTGATTAAATTCATCTACCAACTTGCCACTGAGTTCAACCCAACTTGTGATGGATTGAGTAGGAATTACTCTGTACCAATAGAGCATTTTTCCTTTTAAGGAAATGACCAACAACCTAATAATTACATCTTATTGAGTAATGTTATATATAGCTACCAAATAAGCAACATCCAAGCAATGTTCATAAGCTATTTTTACTGCTCCATCATATGAAGGCAATGTCTTCAAAGCTATAGTAGGAATTAGATTCTGGGCCACCAGGTTCAATGGACTAGTGTGGTTCCATGTAAGATAAGTTGGTTGAGAGACAACCATTGTAGCTATTGTGCTTTTCTATATTGCAAAACTGTTTATAGTTATACTTAAATATATATTGGTAATAGGGCTAGATAAAATAGAAGGTACAAGGGTGGTGATACTAGTAGCAGGTGGGTTTGATATAGTAGATAAAACTAGATGAAACCTAAGGCTACTAAGGTGTAACTTGAAGAACTCAATGGGCTCTTAAAAGTTTCTTGCTTTAGATCTGGTTATCATATAGGTAAACAATTGTAAATTTTAACCAGACAAATAGATAAGATATTTCTTAGGTCTATACCTTCGGACGAAGTCACCAGGTGATTGATTTAAATATTGAATAGGTCAAAGGGAAACACCAAACCTTATAAAATACTGTGGGATTTAAGGTCCCACCAGGCGTGCCAAAAATTGTTGGGATAATATCAGCCTATGGTTATGATTTGCACCCATGACCTTGCCAACATTGAGTAGACAAACTTGGTATTGAAGGATTCCATATAATATCCAAAGAAGACTAATTCCTTGGTGTTTTTTATGAGAAAAGGGAGATAAGGATTTATTGAAAGAAATGGAAATATAGTTGTAGCTAGAGCTTTTATCTTGGTGCAATTTAAAAAACAACAAATATGATATTTCACTTGCTTTGAACTTGTGAAATGTTGTCATGCCACAAAATTGTGATATTTCATCTACCTTAGTCTTTTCTTGCTTTGGCATCATGAAATATTGACATGTCATGAAATTGCAATATTTCATCTGTTGTGGTCTTTTATCATATTACACCTCATGAAACATTGACATTTCACAAAATTGTGACATGTTTCATGCCTTAGTTTTTTCTTGCCTTGTGCTTCACAAAACTGGGAAATTGGTGTTAAAACTCTCAAAATTTTTTTAAGCCTTAAAAACATCTACTATCTTTAGGATAGTATTTTTAGACTAACAATTCCCTATCCTTGTAATAGATGATTATTAGATGAATTGTATGGTGCTAAATTCTTTACAAAATTGGATCTACATTAAGGTTTTCATCAAATTAGAGTAAGAGATGAGGATATTTCCAAAACCACCTTTTGTACTCATGAAGGTCATTATGAGTTCTTAGTCATGCCTTTTGGTCTCACCAATGCCCCCTCCACCTTCCAAAGTCTCATGAACCATGTATTTCATCCATTTCTTTGTAAATTTATCTTAGTCTTCTTCGATGATATTTTAATATATAGTAAATCATGGAAGGATCATTTGATACATGTGGAGAAAGTTCTTCATGTTCTACATAAGGAGAAAATTTTTGTCAAACGCTCCAAGTGTTTTTTGGGTGTTTAAGAAGTCGAATATTTGGGTCATGTATTTTCTCATGAAGGTGTTAAAATGGATTCTAATAAAATAAAATCCATTTAGGATTGGTCCTTACCCAAAACCATCAAGAAAATTCATGGTTTTTTGGGCCTTATAGGTTACTATCACAATTTTATTCACAATTATGGTAAAATTGTAGCTCCTCTCACCACCCTTACAAAAAATGATACCTTTCACTAGTCGGAGGTGGCTACTCAAGAATTCATGGCACTCAAAGAAGCTATATGCACTACTCTCGTTTTGGCAACTCTAGATTTTCACAAAACATTTTTTATTGATTGTGATGCCTTGGGAAAAGATATTGGGGTAGTATTAATGTAATATGGTCATCCCTTGGTATTCAAAAGCAAGCAAATTTTAGGTAAAAATTTGGGAATATCCACATATGAGAAGGAAATGTTGGTTATTCTACATGCAATCGAGAAATGGAGACACTACTTAGTCAATAGTCGTTTCATTATAAAAATAGATCATAGTAGTCTCAAGCACTTTTCAAAACAATGCTTTTCCTATCCAGAGTAAAATAAGTGGCTGAAAAAGTTATTGGGATATGATTTCATTATCGAATATAAGAAGGGCAAAGAAAATGTGGTAGCAGATGCACTATCTCATAAATATGAAGATGAAGTTTCTATCAATGCCATTTTGGGTCCTTGTTCTCAATGGGTTTCTCAGCTCCAAGAAGAATGGTTGGTGAACACTGAAACTACTTAAATTATTCAATATTTGATTCTAGAATCATCCAAGTATCCTCATTTTTCATATAGTGATAAGGTGTTAAGAAATAAAGATCACATTTAAATTTTGTAAAGTTCCATTATTAAATCCATGGTCCTTGAAGAATCACATGCTTCTCCATTAGCAGGGCACATAGGATTTTTGAAGATATATATGTGGGTAAAACAATCATTTTATTGGAAAGGATTGAAATTTGATGTCAAGATATTTGTTGTTGAATGTGAAGTATGCCAACACAATAAGAGTGAAATAGTCAAATCTCCAGGACTCCTTCAACCATTACCAATTCCTTATCGCTAGTGGAAACACATATCAATGGATTTTATTAAAGGTCTTACCAAATAATATAATGATTTTTGTGGTAGTGGATGGTCTCTCTAAGTATGCTCACTTCAATGCTCTACATCCATATTAAGCAAGCAAATTGACTAAGGTATTTATGGACTCCATTTTAATGTTACATGGAATACCCAAAAATATTGTAAGTGATCATGATCCCATATTTACTAGTAATTTTTGGCAAGAATTATTCTATATTAGTGGTACAAAATCAAATATATCTTTAGAATACCACCCTCAAATAGATGGCCAAACCAAAATTGTTAAAAAATATCTAGGTATCTATCTACACTGCTTCACTCAAGATAAAGCAGTATCAATGGAGTCACTGGTTTTCATTAGCAAAATGGTGGTACAACACTTTATACCATTATTCCATAAATATGTTCCCATTTGAAGAATTGTATGGGTTAAAACCACCAATAATAATAGATTATGTTCTAGGATCCTCCAATGTAGCTAAAGTCGATGATTGGTTCTAGCATCGACAGACAATGCTGAACATTCTCAAAGATAATCTGATCCAGGCATAAAATCATATGAAGTAGTAACAAGATTCACACTGTTATAAAAGACAATTCAATATAGGAGATATGGTTTTATTATGTCTATAACCTTGCAAATAGATATAATTAAATATCAAAACTAGTCAAAAGTTAGCTCCAAGATTTTATGGTTCTTACAAGATAGTGCGTCGTATAAGTGAAGTAGCATATCAACTAGAGATTCCTACCTCATCCTATATACACCCAATATTTTATGTTTCATGTATCAAAAAGGTGATTATATAAAGAGTACACTCTTAGTCAAAGATTCCAGTACTTGATGAAGAAGAATGTATATATCCTCAGTCAAAATCAATATTGCAAATCAGATCACGTCATCTTCGATCTCGCCATATCAAATAATTTCTAGTCAAATGGTAGGACCTACCAGTAGAATATACTACATGGGAAAATTATTTTTGAGTCATTTATAGCTTTGAGGACAAAGCTTTTTGAGGATGGAAGCTATGTTACAACACCAATATAGCCAAGTCGGATATATTTTCAAGTTTCACTTATTCATTGATTTATTATTACAAATAGAAGTAGGTTGATTTATTTCTGTAATAATTAGTAATCATATTTTTTGATTGTGAATTTGCAAGAGACTTAGCCCTATACAAGTGGTGAAGTACTTAGCACTCCTTAAGTGGTAAATAATTATTTAATTTTTCTATTCACATTCATGTTCATATTGTTTACATAAGAATTTTGTTTCACATCTGCAGTGACATTGAACCCAAATATGGTGGTGCCTTGAGAATGCTAAAATAATATTGGGACCCTTTTTAGAGAAACTTACTTGATAAAAAATATCTCTCTTGGGTTGGTTTTGATGGGTTTTTATGTACATTCACCATAAATAAATGAGCATTGAGGAATTCATCTATATCCCTCTTTCATTAGGTTCTCCTAAGTGAATCTATAACAATTGATATGTTATTACATATTTTTTCTTAGGTTTCACCACTACCTAAAATACAAATTCTTATAATGTGATAAGTTGTATCTTCACTCATTCATATATAGTCAACTAATTGATCAAGTACAACAACACTTTATGATCAACATAGAAGGCAAAGGGATTGACAAGAAAATAATGTTTGAATTTTTGTATTTCATACACCATCCCTAAGGCTTCTCTTTCTATAGTGCTATAATTTTTTTTTTCTCTAGATAACAATTGGCTCTGATCAATCCCAAATTTCCATGTAGGCCAACCCACATCCAATTGCAAAATTTGATGTGTCAACATTGACATTAAATTCTTTATCCCAATATGAGAATACTAGAATGGTCATGCATGCTAAATTTACTTTTATCCCCTTAAAGGTATTTTTATGTTCCTCCATCCACTTGAAGGGAACATTCTTGTGTGTTATAGCATCTAAAGGATGAGACACTTGTGAAAAGTTCCTAATGAACCTTCAATAATACTCAACTATTCCTAAAAATATTTTTACTAAACTAACATTGTATGGTTCTTCCATGTCTACTGTGATTCATACCTTGTCAGGGTTCTATCTTCAATCCTTCCTTACATACAATATCACCCAATAATTTGCCATAAGGAACCAACAATTTGTACTTCTTTGGATTTAATTCTAGATGAGATCTTTTGCATAGAATCATGTATTCCTCCAAATATTTCAAATTATCATCCTTTTTTATATATTGCAACCAATCATCTAGAAAGATCTTAAACTTTTCAATGGTCATTTGCTAAAAAATATACAAGATTATCCTTTGAAATGAGGTTGGTGCATTGCATAAACCAAAAGGAATTCAATTGTAGGCATATATTTCATTCTCCATAACAAAGTTAGTCTTTAGTTTATCCTCATTGAGACTAATACGATTTTACCTCAAGAACCCATATAAAAATGAATAGATATTGTATCATGCTACTTCCTCCAACATCGAATATATAAAGGAATGGAAAATAGATACTTTATTGTAATTACATTCAAGCTATACAAACCCACATAGATACAATTTGACTTAACTTCTTCAATGTGATTACTATTGGTGACACACATTCATTAACCATCACCTTGAAGATGATGCCTGCATATAGCATCTTCTCAATTTTTGTATTCACTAGGGTTGCATACTTTGGGTTCATTATGTATGGCCTTCTTCATATTGGCTACACATCCTCAACTAGTGGAATTCAATGTACACACATCTTTGGTGGGATTTCCTTCATATATTTATACATCCATGCAAATACATCCTTATATTTTAGTTTAATATTAAAATTTATGGCTTTCAACATTGGATATCATTCATATCCATAGTGAATGTACTTATCTTCTCTTTGTTCATCAATGTTCACTTACACCATATTTTGTCCTTCATATTGGATGATATTAGATTCTTCCATTGCCTTGAGTGTGTCGATCAGTTTCTCATCAATTACCGCATATCCTACCATGCACTCTACAAATATTTTTGGAAATATCCACTTCTATTTTTCTTCCTCATTCTATGTAGATTTCCTTTTCAATGGACTTGCCAGCCTCCTACATAATATTTTTCTTCGTATCATAGTTTTCTTCTTCTACATGGATACAAAAACAATGTGGGAGAAACATCTTATAGTCCTCTATTTTCCAATGGAGAAGTCCATTATTAGAGTCCTCCTCATCCTCTATACAACCTTACAATTCCAACACACCTTCTTCATTAGACTTATATCCATTTTATTGATGAACTTATTGATTCAATAAATGTTGTAATATCTTTATTAATGGATTGATTATTGCGGCTTATCATATATTTGCGTTATCCCTTCTTAAATGTTAGATGTTTCTTCTCAAAATTATGGTTCACTTTTTCATTCTCATATCCACATCCCAAAAATGCATCATAAATTGGTTTTTGCATTGCATTCACCATGAAATCCATGATAAAGTCTTGATAAATTATTTTCACCTTTTGATTTAGTAGTACACCTTTTGTCTCTATACCAATAAATCTACACCATATAGATAAAAATTTTGGAGGCCACAATAATGGTGCTCCAATATCCTTCTAGATATTTTCTCACATATTGTTCATATTAGATCCTTCATCCATGATTACCTACGTAAAATTACGATTCAATATATCCATGTGAATCAATGTTGGTTTCTTTCCTACCTCAATCATCAGTACTATTGGGTCAATGAATTGATCCCTCTTAATTTCAACTACTTGTTGACATCTTGGCTCCACCACCTTCTTCGTGTGTGTGATCTCTCATACCTTTGCGTAAAGCTCAAGTATTACACCAAGTAAAATAGACATATTTACTTCCACTATCATGTTCAATACTTGTACCATCAACTATTTTGTTGGTGATTATTTTTCTTAAACTTCTTCTATAGTAATTGACTTCTTTAGTTGCTTATCTTTGAGGAGTCTCTCTTGTTTGTTATTTTGAATTTATTATTTTATTAAATCATGTGCCACCTACCACTTCTCCTTCTACTTGGAAGGGTTTGAATATTGCTAAGTTTTCTTTGCTTGAGATCTCATTACTACAAGCACATATTTTTCCTTATCCTTTTGGTGTATCAAAGGTTATTTAATATCAATAGATTGAAATTATGTATTCCACTAGAAATTACTTTCTTCAAGCAATTCACTTCTTTATAATTGCTTGGTCCACATCATTTGTAAATTTTTGTATTATTTCCATTTATTCCTCTACATGTTTTTAACATTTTCTCTCAAAATTTTCCCACTCCTAGCAATTTCTACATTGAATAATAGATCTACCATATGAGTCATACTATAATCAACTTTGACCATCTTGTTGATTACTCTATTGGGATTTTTTCATGATGATTATTTCTATAGTCTCCACTTATCACCTCTTATCCATTATTAGAAGTGTTTGGTTTTTCTTCATTCTCTTCCTTCTATACTATCATTGCTTGGTTCCTTACACTCCTAAGATTTAACAAAAATTATCCTACTATGCATCCCATAACTTTGTATATATTGCAATATGTATTTCTTATACAATTTATGTTTGTGTGGCCTTATTTACAATTTGATCATTAAAGAGTTTTCTTATTGATAAAATGGGGTTTTGAAAGTAACCCAAAACCTTTTACAATCCAAGATAAAAATGGAGAATCCAAAGTTAAAAACCCTCAATAGATAGAAAAAAAATATAAGTAAATGGGAAATGGATTGGAATCCACATAACCTCAAAGAGACAAGAGAAATAACAAAAATGGACATGACATCAAAAAGAAACCCACTTCAAGTATTGTCCCTAAGTAGCAGGATGGTCCTGCTCCCCATCGTCATTGTTTTGGGTTATATCTGAAGCTTGGAAAACCATATTAGGATTCATAATTTTACTGATAAATTTCCCTGCTTGAGTGAGAAAGGAAGAAGCCATTTTGATGAGATCAAATAGTTTGATAAACCTATTCTAGAGATATTAATACAAACAAAAATGTAAATGTAGGCACCTAAAATGTGTCATGTTTAGGAGACTACCTATATGGATACATTCACAGACCATATGAATCCTCTTGGATCTCTCCAAGAGCAAGCAATGGTCCTAACCACTCAAACAGGGTAGTTCTAGCCCATCCAGGCTTGGTCACTCTTAAGTAGAATGACCACCACACATAGTCATTGGAGACTATAGTGGGCAAACCTAGCCGCTAAACCTGATAGCAACTAGCATCACACATAGTTTTGTCATGAGTACAGGCCTAGATCACATAGTATGACTACACCTGTGCATGGATAATGGGTAGATTTTAGCAAGGAACTCCTTGAGTTCCTCCTAACTAACCCTTCAATGTCAGTTTGTGACTAACGCTTCCCATTCAAAATGGATAGTCACATGTAATTTGAACTGAAGCTTATCTAGGAAGCCAAAGTCTAGATCTGAGAGGGAAGTCTACATATAGACTCTTCCATGAAAAATAAAATATCCGTGAAGTTTCAAACTTGTGTAGTGAAGCCCTATAAAAATGGAGAACCAAGCTACATCCCTTGGAGGAGCATTAGAATGCCATATGGATAAGCTATGGCCATGCACCAATTTTTAGATTCATTGTTCCTAATTGCCAATCAATGCAGGAAACATGCTCGATGACCCTTGAACATCAATTAGGATATGAAGGATAGCGCAACAACCCCTGATTTACAATATGGAGAGCTTCATATTGAAGCCGCTATCTCGAATAGTGGCCTATAGGTATATTTTATGGCATATGAATTATTTATCTTTGCTTTAGTTTAGATTAATTATCACTTGATTCATTAATTAGGCATAGCTTAGATCTATTTTTATTAATGCATGTATTCCATGTTTTTAGCTTTCCCTACATTTATTATTCTGTTTATGCTTGTATTTCATTATTATCATACCTATTTGATCCATTAACAAAGACATCATCTAGAGAGGTGGCCCATACTACTAAGCATCCTTTGTTGTTTCCATGAGTACAGATCCAGATCCTTAGGATCAAATTGAAGTTGTAGGAGCACATATATCCCTCCAGGACTAGATCTAGAGAAGGGGGCATCTATAAGCCTCCATACAGTTTTGTGTGGGACCAGGAGGCTTATGTAGATGCACCATTCCATTGTAGGGAATACATTCAATCGTTGCTCTATATTGTGTAATACTTTGTATCAAAATGATGGGTATCCCTTAGAGGGATGAAATTGTAATCAAGGAATGAGATATCAATAAATAAAACATCATTATTTGTTTTCTTAATTTTGTGTTGCATGTGATTTTAGTACTTTTATTTTATGGAAGTGATAATATACATAATAAACAAAAAATTGCAAGTATGGTAGGTGGGGTGCATGCTTCTAGGGTCACATAGATGGCGATCACGATGGGACACCCACCAAGTTTTTGTTTTTAGTAGTTTTACTAATGTTTTAGGCATGTTTTTATGTGCAAGTTTGGCTGCTCTAGATGATAGTGGCTAGCATATCTTAGCCACTGTAGCTATCAATGGCCAGAATTAGCCACTCTAGTTGATAGTGGCCAGTAGTATAAGTGCATTAGAGCTTAAATTTTTCATCACTAGAGTAGGATTTGAGGTTGGTTTTAGCCTCTGTTTTCTCTGTAATTTTCTATCTACATTTATTTTCTAGAAAAAAAGAACAAAAATATAGTCTAAGTAGGGAAAAGTGAAGAAAATGAAAATAAAATTACATTGTACATTTCTTAGATTTTTTTAGTTTCCTCTAGGTGCTGCTAGGAATAGTAGACCTCTACTTGTAAGGTCTACCCTAGTCTCCAACGTTCTAGGCTTCTATGTGATTAGTTTAATTACATGTGGCCCAACTAGTGGCTTCCCATTCACAAAGTAAGAAGTGCATTATATGAAAAATCATTTAGATTAAGTTAAAACATACATTTTCTAAATTTAAACATTCTTTTTAGGCATGTAGTAAAGTAGTCATGAATGTATGTTGAACTTTCTATTTCAAAATTATAAAAATAACCCCACACACTTGCATGTTCTATAATAACATTGGTAAGGTTGGATTTCATCACCGACCCCCAATTTAGACCGATGACATTGGAATTCATATCCTTCCATAGAATTGCACTCTATATATCCTTATATATAATAGAAAACTCCTTTTTAGTTGGAACTAGTCACTTGTGTTCAAACTGTCTACCACTATTTCATAGTGGAAGAGCTAGGCAAACCCACCACTAGGATTAAAGTGGTGTACCCTAGAATCTTTTGAGAAATCATGTTCAAAACTAGAGTTCCTAGTCTCCAATTTAATTGAGTTCCCTCATTATAAGTCCAAAGTATGAACAATAAGTTAATATCAACAATAAATCCAAACACACCAAACAATTTAGGGAACACACTAATCCTTAAAAGAGATAAACACTTTATTATTTTGGTTGCGTAATTTGGAAACTAATTAAGAATATAATGCATAATAATTATGGTGTATACACAAAGAAACTACCTTCAGTCCAACATCAAGGGAGAAAATAATGCTCCTCACACTCACAGCCACACTAGCATTGAGCTGCCCACCCATAGTGTTGTCGAAATAAGTTTGACAAGTCTTAGGGGTGACAACTCAACCCTTGGAGGGACTCCATGAGAAACCCCATCCAGAGAGCCACATCTTGGTTCCTTGTCACATAGGTATGAGGAGGCCTCATGGCCTCTCTCATCACTCAGGCACATGGAGGCATCATGACCTCCTTCATAAGATAGGTACGAGGAGACCTCAAGGTCTTCCTCATCACATAGAAAAGTAGAGGCATCATGACCTCCCTCTTCATACTAACATGCAAAGGCATCACAACCTCCCTCATCACATAGACGTACATAGGATTCAATACCTTCATCAGCATGCTGACATGAAGAGGTATCAAGGCCTCCATCATCGCATAGGTATGTAGGGGTTACAAGACCCCAAGCTTCACATGATACACATAGGAAAAACCTACCCACTAAGGGGTAAGACCATAGGGCTACACCCAATTTTATACCCAGAACATCCTATAGCCTCCCTATATATGGGAGGGTACCCTTAGACCATGAGCTCATTAGTGCCAATGGGAATACATGGGATTAGCCATGGAGAACCCGACAACTTGATGGGTTGGATAGAGTTCCCTCGAGGCTAGCTCCTAGAAGTATTGCTACTAAAAATTTTTCTTTAGGAAGTTCATGCAGTGTAGCCACTAGATGTACCAATGAACCAGGGGAAGCTTCAAAGTGACCCCATAGTACATACCCTACTTTAGATCATGAAGGTACTCAATCCATAACATAGTACATAGAGCAGGTCACCCTAGTGGACAAAGGTAAGCACATACTTGAAGGGCCTAAGTATTATAACTCCTCACACAGAGTTAGAAATACATGAGCCTTCAATAGCAGGTTATTTTTATCAAATACATAGGTTAGAGGAAGCGAAGTGCATCGAGCGAGAGAGTGTAGAAGCTCTTGAGTAAGAAGAGTGAAGGAAGAGGCACATGTGCCTACAAGAACAATCCTCAAGAGAAGAAAGAGTTGAAAATTAGGAGCTAGTAGAGAGGATGGCTCAAATAGATGCACATATAGGTGGTGAGATATACTGACATGAGAGACGTGTTGATTCTCAATAGGAGAGAAGCACTAGGTTAGAAAATGAGCATGCTCACCACACTTCACAACATCAACACCTGGACCATGAAAAAACAAAATTTAATGAGGAAAGAGTAGGGATGGAATACCGAGAATAGACATATCCTGAAACTCCATCCATGGTTATAGGACATGACTATAGACACCCAAAATAGGGCCAACATAGGGCTACCTCATCTATCATCATGAGAAAACCTTTAGGAACATGATACTATCTCCTCTAAGGCATACCAGATGCTCACTGAGAGAGTCAAGTCTCTCAAGAAATAGGATACAAGTGGACAGAATCTGACATTGAGCAATATTCACAACTAGCCTCTGTGTCCCTTAGTCCCAAGTCCATCATATCCTAAGCACTTTGAGATACTTAAGTTAAACATGTTTAACAGGAAGGGGGACGTGCAAGAAAACATGACCAACTTCATGAACATGTTCTTCCACATTGAGAAGAATTATGCCCTAATTCTATGGAAATTCATCATGACATTCTTGGGTGTAGTAACACAATGGTTCAATCAGTTGCCCAAGCATAGCATCACTGGTTTTGAGCAACTAATGAATGTATTTCTTGAACGGTTTTCCTTCGGAGTGAATATGAAAGTGAACCTATCTAATATGGACAACTTGAAACAATATGATGATAAGCCAATTATGGACTAAGGGATAGGTGGAGAAAAATCATGGTAAAGTTATCATTCTTCATCCCTATAGAGGAACTTTTTTGAATGTTCACTAAGAGCTACATAAAGCACATCTCTCTATTGTCGTAGCTGTAGCAATATGAATAATTCAAAGAAGCCTTAGCTCAAGCCAAGATTATTGAGGATATTAAGATCGATGAGGGAGACCTTAAGCTCTGTAAGAAGAAATAATGGAGTAAGAACAATTAGAATAACAATAATAAGTAGAAGTAGTCCAAGCCTACTCAGGTTAATCATGTTGTAGTGACCATGCCAAAGGAGGGGAATGGAAAACAACCCCAAAATTATCAGGCTCACCCTCTTTTGTCCAACTATGATCCTAAGAAAAACCAAGGCCAGAACAAGGAAAGGTAGCCACCTCATTATTACATGCCTCTGAATGAATCATTGTATTCGATGTTTAATAAACTGAATGAGGTACAAAGGATAAGGTTTCTTGACATACAACTTCTTGACCCTAATCATCCCAAGCCAAAGGGATACAGGGAAGATCAACACAACCTCTATCATAGGATACAGGGGCATGATATTGATAATTGTATCAGATTCAAGAATGTTGTACAAAATATGATTGAAAAGGGAGAGATCAGAGTTGACAACCTACTAGCTCCCAACAATAGAGACATGGGATCTTTAGGAACCTATTGCCCAATCATAAGGACCCTAGAGATTAGGGCCTCCAAGTTAACTAGGTATGGGTTGAACCACCCATTCAGGGGTGTGTTGGAATAGTTGAATTGGTTAATATGGCAACTAGGAGTCAGAGATATGGGCAACCACAACATTTAATGGCTCCCATAAATATCCTAACTACATCTCAACAGAGACAGGTGCATGATAACCCTCAAGATCCACTAGTGAGACCTATGGTGACCATTTAGAGTAGAATAGAATAAAATATATAGATGATTCTAGCTAAGTTATCTATTTATGAGCTTATACAATAGTCCCCTAGGCATAGGGAAACTTTAATGGAGATTTTGAGATCAATCGAGCTCCAGCCCCAGAACCTAGATGCGTTCATACATTTTTTGGGGTAAGTACAATAGTTCCAAGAGCCCATGATTCATTTTTATGATCATGAGATTAAGGTAGTCCCTACTACCTCAACAGACCAGCCTCTACACATTATTACATCAATCAATGACATTCCATTCAAGTGGGTCCTGATCAATACGGGCTCATCAATCAACATCATCACCACTAGGGCTATAGGGCACTTAAAGATCCCTAAGTCCAACATTATCTCAACTTCCTACATGCTCAGCGCTTTCAAAGATGCACTATGCTCCATAGTGAGTACATCCATTCTACCTATAAAAGTAGGATATACGACCATCGCCATTATGTTTCATGTGTTATAATAGGCGATGTAATATAAAATCCTTCTAGAGCATCCTTGGATTAGAGACATGCAGTGTGTACCCTCAATATTGCACCAATGCATAAAGTATGTGCACGAGGAATAAATTCACATGGTTCCATTCGATGAAGAGCCATTCCAGTATGTGCATCAAGTCAAATTGCCAAGGGATTTTATCCTTCTATCAATTCACTTGTACATAAGGCCGTCATCCCCAACCACATAGCCAGGTAGCAAAAGCAGATCAATGTGAGATGACCCCTCCATGTTGGCACCATCGCCTACATCCAAAGCTACTTGCACTTCTGAAAATCCATTTATGGATAAGGCAAAGGATAAACAAAATTTGAAGGTAACCTTGGTGGAGGAAGTACCCAAGGAACTACCAACCATAGTAGCTACAAGATTCCCTACTCCCATGGAAGAGGGACACTCCCAAGAAACATCCAAGGAGGTACCTTAGCCTACCTCGTCTGCTTCATCAATAATGTCATATGTATCACAGGTGACAATTCACCTAGCCAACACAACACTAGGTGAATATCTTGTGAAAAATGTAACTTTCATGCCAATCATTAAGTCTGCACAAGACATGGGATGGCCAAGAGTCCCAAGTCTTCCAGTAGGGGTAGTGGTTCCCTTAGGGGTTCCACCTTGTTAGAGTAGGTTATTTACCTTAGCTCATGTTCACCTAGGTTATTTATTTTCTTTTATTTAGTTATTCCATGTATTTTCCCCACCCACTTATGTGTGGATATTTCATTTATCTTATTTAGATATTATGAGATGTTACATATTTATTTTTTAGATATTATGGGGATTTTTTTAGGTTTGACTATTCCTAGGGGTGACATTTGGAGGGTTGATATTCTTTCTCCCATAGCGGTTACATGTTTATGGACCATATCACATATTCCTTTTGTATGGTGGATATTTGTCATTAGCTTGATCCTACGACTATGGTTGATAATCCTTGCCTATATAAGAAAGATACCTTCATTGTACTCAGTGCTCCATTTTCAGATCTAATATATAATATTGTTGCTCTCTTGTTTACATATCTATTTGTAAGTTTATGCTGTCAATTTGCTTTCAGATTCTTGTTTTGGTTGAATGTGGTATTTCTATTAACACTTGAGATCCTTTCAGCTTGGAATGATCTAATTATTATTCCTTTCATGGAATTAGAGCAATAGGTGTTGCAGTCATCCATTTGTGAGTGTTGTGTAGTTGTTTCTCTTGCAGGTTCGAAGAATGGTGTGGAAGCTTCGATTTTTGTGATGGGTCCTTGGTGGAGGTTTTTGGCTAGTTTGTGTCACTCCTTCCATTTTAAGATCATAACCAGCCTACTAAAATCTCTTCTACCCATACTACAATAGCCTCATTCCCTTGGATTTGTCCTAAGCATTTTTTTCTTGAGCATTTCCCTTTTTGTCTGGTCACCAACCCAACCCATTTTTATATTTTGCATGTATCTCCTTATATAAATTCCATTTTTCTACAAAATGTTTTGGAGGTCAATATATGTATTCATTTGAGTTGTGACCAAAATTTCAGCTCATTTGGATCAGTATTATTCAAGATATCTTGATTTTATGAAAACCTACAATTTTTTAGTAATTTGCATATATCTTCATCAAAACTTCTAAGTTTTTGCAGATTTTTTTACAGAGTATGTAGAATCATATTATAGACCCTCCTATAAAATTTCAAAGAATTTGTAGTTGTATTCTAATAGTTATAGTGATTTTAATATGTTTAGTAAAATCATCATTGCAGGAGAAATATTGGGAGTTGCTCAACAAAAATTTTACCAGGCCTGTAAAATCATTTTTCTAATATATATGTAAAATTTTAGATTTTTTGGATCTGTATGTAATATTCTAAAATATGTATGACTTATTCATCTTCTTTTGCATTAGATCAACGTGAGCCATTAACAACACATAATTACCACACATGGAGACCAAGAATGGAAACAATCATCAAATGCAAAGGATTATGGGCTTTAATGCTTGAAGAACTAGAGTTAACTAGAGAATATGAAACATTTTAGCACCAATGCAAATTACATGAATGTATGGGTTTGATAGGAACTTATGTAAGTGATAGTCTTTTATTTCATTTGGAAGAATGTGACTCTCCTTTCAAAATTTGGGTAAAATTAAAAGGATTATTTGGTAAGGTGGATCACATAAGAGCCATGCAACTTGAATTTGAGATCACTTCTCTCAATCCTAAATATTTTCCATCTATTGTAGACTATATTACTAAGTTCAAGCACTTGTTGACACAATTAAAGGGGAGTGGGAGAGACAAGAAATATGAAGAGTGTGTTTACCTAATTCTATCCAAGTTGAAAGGTCCATTCCAAATCTTTGCTTCTACCTTTTTCTCTAGCATGGATACCTTAGGTGACACATTCATAATGCTTGATTTGGAGTTGTTTTTTGAAATAATTACTAGGGAAGAATCCAAATTATATAACCTCGAGTCTTCCACCTCTCAAAAGGAATTAGTAGCATCTAGTCCTAAGGGTAAGGGAAAATTTAAAGGTAAACCTAAGCCTTATCATTTTCCATATCAAAGTGACCCTAAACCCAAAGAATCTAACTCTAAATCCAAAGAGTCTTCTAAATCCAAGAATAAGTCTAGCCTTTCATGCTACTTTTGTGGGGGGAATAATCATGTAGAAACCAGGTGTTGGAAGAGAATGCAAGCCTTAGAGGATGCAGTAATAAAACATAATATCTCTATTTCCACTCTACCTCATTATAGTGAGCATGGCAAAGCACTTAATGTTGTTGGGAGATCTCAATCAATTGTTACAGATAGTTGGGTTATATATTTTTGTGCTTCTCACCATGTGAATTCTTCTAAGGAGTCATTTGTATCTCTTGGTTTGAGTTTTACTTCCAACATTGAGGTTGGAGGTTCTTCCTTTATTTTTTTAAGGGAAAAGGTGACATACAACTTGTTGGTGGATGCATCAATGATGCACTATATGTTCCTGATATCACTATAAATTTACTTTCATTTTATCAAATTTATCATTTTGGTAAGGGCAAAATAGTGACTTTCACACCACAAGGAGCTGAAGTTAGAACCTTATTGGAGCCTCATTCACTTGTTGCACAAGGTGTTTTTGATCATAGTTCTAGACTATATCACTTTGAGGGTTTTTATGACACTTATTCTGTAGGGACATGCTTAGTTGCTCATGCAGATTTTGAGAGTAAACTTTGGCATGAGAGATTTCGACATCTTAATTATAGATATTTGAAGGAGTTGCGCACTCATGGTATGGTTTATGGTTTGCCTAGATTTTCTTGTCTTGATGGATTTTCCCCTGGATGTGCATTAGGGAAACAACACCAAGATCCATTTCTTAAGTGTAATTCAAAAAAAGCTTCTTCTCCACTTGAGCTTGTGCATAATGACTTGATGGTTTTTTCTACTCCTTTCAAAGGAGCTAAGTATGCAATTACATTTATTGATGATTTCTCAAGGTGTACTTGGGTTTATTTTCTCAAGTACAAGAGTGATGTCTTTTCACACTTCAAGGTGTTTAAGACTTTTGTTGAGAATAAATATTCTAGTTGCATAAATAAGCTTCACACCGATAATGGAGGGGATTACTTCAACAAAGAGTTTTATAATTTTTTGGTAGTTGATGATATTGTTCACCAACATTCTGTTCCTCATACTCCACAACAAAATGGCTTAGAAGAAAGGAAGAACCAAAATTTTAAGGAGATGGCTAATTACATGTTGCATTCTAGGGATTTACCTCCTATATATTGGGAAGAAGTAGCTAATTATGTGAACTACATCCAGAATCGCACACCACATAGAGCACTTGAGCATTTGACTCTAGAGGAGGCTTGGTCTGGGACTAAGCCCGATGTCTCATTTTTCAAAGTTTTTGGAAGCCATGCTTGGGACTTTGTGCCAAAGAAGCAAAGGAAAGCCTTGGATAAGAAGATTAAACCTTTGATATTTGTTGGGTATTGCGAGGATATGAGAGCTTATTAACTTTTGGATCCTGATACTCATGAAGTTCTTTTTAGAACTCATGTTCAATTTGATGAGTGATTATATTCTCATGATTCTTCTTCTTTACTTCCATCCATTGATGATTCTTCACTTCATCTTGAGGATCCCTTATTTGAGGATCAAGTTCAAGAGGTAGTTGAGGAGGTCATGGATATAGATTCATATGATAATCTTGTTCCTCCTAATCTTGTCACTATGCCTAGGTGGGTTTGTACCACAATTTTTGAGGAAACACCTTTCATACAAAATATTCCACTCACTAGAAATCAGCATGTACGTTCTACAGGTTCTAGACTTTTATGTCAGGTAGTTTATGGGGATCCACAGTATTTATCATAGTCTCATGGGATACAGGAGTGGGATGAGGCAATGACAGATGAGTATTCTTATTTTATGAAGAATCATGCTTGGTATTTGGTCTCTCTTCCTAAGGGAAGAAAGTTGGTTAGGTGTAAGTGGGTATACCAAACCAAATATGCAGTTGATGGGTCCATTGATAAGTATAAGGCTCATCTTGTAGCAAAGGGTTTCTCACAAGTTGAATGTATTGATTACTCTGAGACTTTTGCACCCATCACCAAGATGGATTATGTGCACCTTGTACTTTCTATTGTTGCATCACAAGGTTGGCTAGTGTACCGGATGGATGTGAAGAGTTCCTTCTTGCATGGATATTTACAGGAGGAAATATACATGGAGAAACCTGTTGGGTTTGTTCATGACTCTTCTCTTGTTTGTAGACTACGAAGGTCTCTCTATGGTCTCAAACAAGCCCTTAGATCTTGGTATGAGAATATGGATTCTTTTCTTCTATATACTAGTTTTGTTCATTGCCATTCAGATCCTACAGTGTAATTACATGTTGGAGAGGATATAGTTATACTTGTCTTGTATGTTGATGATTTGCTTCTGACTGGTAGCTCTTCTTCCCACATTCAGACTGTTCAAAGGGCTATTTAAACATAATTTGATATGACAGATATTGGTCTTTTGCACTTTTTTCTTGGTTTGTAAATTTCTTAGTCAGATTCAAGGATTCATTTGAGGCAACAAAAGTACGCCCATGATATTCTTCAACATTTTGGTATGGCTGATTGCAAGCCATGTCCCTCTCCTTTCTAGTCTAGGGTCTCTCTTACTTCCACATGCACTTCTCCTATTTGTGATCCTATCTTGTATAGGTATTTAGTTGGAAGTTTGATGTACTTGACCCATACTCACCATGATATTTATTTTGCAGTTGGACTTGTGTCTCAGTTTACACATGCCACTCATAGCAGTCATTGGAAGGCTACCAAGAGGATTTTGAGATATCTACAGGGCACTTCACACTTTGTATTGTACTAAACCCGAGGTTCTACTCAGTTGGTTGGATATACTGATTCATATTGGGCAAGTTCTATTGATGATAGGTATTCCACTTTTGGCTACTTTTTTTGTCTTGGCTCTTCTTCAATTTCTTGGGCATGCAAGAAGCAACAGGTTGTTGCACTTTCATATACAGAGGTAAAGTACAAGGTAGTAGTCACAGTGAGTTAGGAGGTTCTTTGACTATGATATTTATTGATAGAGTTTGGCTTCCTGCAGGATTTAGCAATAGTACTTTAGTGTGATAACCAAAGTGTAATTCACATTTATCGCAATCTTGTTGAGCACAAGCGGGCCAAGCATATTGAGATTCACATGCACTTCATTCATCAGCACATTCAGGATGGAGTTCTTTGCTTGGAATACATTCCAACTCAGTATAAGGTTGTCAATATCTTTATGAAGCCTTTTTCATCATCTCACTACCTTGCGTTGTGTAGTATGCTTGGGGTTTCAGAAGTTGTCCTTGGGGGCTATTATTGAGGACATATTACTTCTTATTTCTCTCTCTTTCTAGCAAGATGATATTTTACCATGTGGTTTTTCCTTCTTCTAGTTCGAGATTTCTTCATGGATATATTGTACATGAGTACCTAATCAAGCCTTGTTGTCGGGACTCATACTGTGGATATGCCACTTTTATTTTTGACCCCTAGATTCACTTGAGGGGGGTGTTACAGTAGGTTTTTTACCTTATCTCATGTTCACCTAGGTTATTTATTTATTTTTATTTAGTAATTCCATGTATTTTCCCCACCCACTTATGTGTGGATATTTCATTTATCTTATTTAGATATTATGAGATGTTACATATTTATTTTTTAGATATTATGGGGATATTTTTAGGTTTGAATATTACTAGGGGTGACATTTGGAGGGTTGATATTCTTTCTCCCATAGCGGTTACATGTCTATGGACCATATCACATATTTCTTTTGTATGGTGGATATTTGTCTTTAGCTTGATCCTACGACTATGGTTGATCATCCTTGCCTATATAAGCAAGGTACCTTCATTGTACTCAGTGCTCCATTTTCAAATTGAATATATGATATTGTTGCTCTCTTTTTTGTATGTCTATTTGTAAGCTAATGCTATCAATTTGCTTTTAGATTCTTGTTTTGGTTGAATGTGGTGTTTCTGTTAACACTTGATATCCTTGCAACTTGGAATGATTTTATTATCATTCCTTTCACACCTAACCAAATTAATTTCATATATGCTAGTATAGATTACTCCCACACTACTCCTAATATATAAAGGGATGAGGATGAACCTTTCACCATGAATGTTCATTACTTGTTGAATCCTGAGTTCACTCTAAATTACTTTGAGCAGTGTCACTGGTAAGGCTATGGCCTAGGCCTATATGAGCAAGGGTACTAGCTACCATTCCAGTTATAGTACCAACAACATACTAATAGGTATGGTTTGGCCTATCAAATGTAGGGTCATGATGACTCTTTAGAAGTAGCCCTAGATAGATTAAGCATTGGGTTTAGGGAGGACATCGACTGGAACCCCTATTAGCCCCCAAATAGAAACTATGTGGGTGATGGGTGGGTGTCTATGGTCAATATCACACCACCTGATTAGTATCACCCTGAATCCTATTTTGAATTGCCCCCATCAAGAGCCATCATGTGGGAGGAGGAGCCAATGCATGGCTATGAGCGAGAGAAATATGATTATGTTCCAAGCGAGTATGAAGATGTAACTAGCCTAGCCTACCATGGGTCTCAATATATATAAAATATTACTTGGATAGGCCACATAAAAAGTGGTTATATTTTAGATGAGAGTGAATACATCTTGGATGAGGGTGGATACATGTCAGATGAAAGTGGCTATGAGTCAAAAGACTCAATAGAGATGGCCTACCTACGACCTAGACATACGAGCCATGTTGTTGGGCTAGAGAAAAATGCCAATGTGTTATTCATAAGTGATGATGACTATGAATACAATACTGATATGGCCTATCTGGGGCATCAATAAGCCAACCACCAGCCCATCCTAGGACTAGAAACCAATGTCAATGGATTTTGGATAAGCTATGATGACTTTGAGGATGAGATCGAGATGGCTTATCTTGGACCTCAACACTTGCGACCAATAGATATGCTCATGGAGAGAGAAGTGGCACTCCATGTCATTGATACTAATCTTCAATTCATAGGGAGACTAGTAAACCTAGATGTCATTCATCACATGGTCAACCTGAACCCACCCACCTTCAGAGAGTATCTACTGCCTAATAATTCCATCATCCCATCTATTCATAGACTAGATCCTGAGATCCCTATACCCTTAGAGCCTCATCATGATTATGGAGGACACACCTAGGATATAGAGTTCCACCCACATGGTCTTGGAGATTCCATTTCATCCATCAACATGATCTCCATTGATTTGACCACTCCACTCCATAACCTAGCAGATCCTAAAAAACCATTGTGTCTTAATTTAGATGCTATTGATTGGGATCACACTGATTCACCCCTAGAGCCTAAGGATTTACTTCCCTAATGAAGAGATGTTACAACCATTCCATTTTGCATCAGGATGTGCACATGATGTCTATCACATTGGTCTCAACCCTGAGTCAGTGGGAACTATAAATCCAGTAGATGATATTCATTTAATCCCCACTCCTCACTAGCTTGAGGATGGGTCACATATGGCAATAGAGGAGACTTTCGAGGTGGACATTAGCAATGATTATTCTCAACCAAAGAAAGTCAAATTTGAAGAAATCTTATATCCAGAAGAACACACCATCATAATTCCTCTACTAAAAGAGAGACCAAATATCTTTGCTTGGACCTACAAAGATATGTTAGGGCTAGATCCGAAGTTGGTTGTTCACAACCTATTGCTAGACCCCGCAAAGAAGTCGGTCAAGAAAAAGCTCAGAAATATGCATCCAACTATCACTTTGATGGTTAAAAACAAGTTGCAAAAACTATTGGATGTAGTCTTTATTTTTCCCATCGACTATCCATAGTGGGTATCAAACATGGTACCCATAGGAAAACCTAATGGAAGAGTCTACATTTGCATGGAATTTAGGGATCTCAACAAGGCAACCCTAAAGGATTCATTCTTGTTGCCCAACATATATGCTCTTGTAGATGCAACTATAGGTCATGAGATGCTCTCCCTAATGGATGGTTTTTTAGTTACAATCAAATTTATATTAAGCCCAAAGACTAGCACAAAACCGTATTCACCACTCCATGGGGGATATTCTATTACAAAGTGATGTCATTTTTCCTTAAAAATATTGGTGCCACATATCAGTGGGCTATGACATACATTTTCCATGACTACATGCACAAGATATTGGAAGACTACATCGATGACTTGCTATCCAAGTCATTACTATGAGAAGAGCATGTTGAGACCCTTAGAAAGGTCTTCGATCTACTGATTGAGCACAATGTTAGGTTGAACCCCAAGAAATGCGTCTTTGGTGTAACTTCTAGAAAACTCTTGGGATTCATCATTTCTAAATGAGGCATCGAGGTAGACCTAGCAAAGGTAAAGGCTATCCTAGAAATGGCCCCACCCACAAACATCAAAGAACTAAGAAGCTTATAGGGCAAAGTAGCATCCATAAAGTGATTTATCATACAACTATCAGATAAATATTAACCCATGAATCGACTGCTACATAAGGGGGTTCCATTCCAATGGGATGAATATTATTAGTTCAAGCCTTTGATGAGATCAAAGAGTACCTAGAAACACCACCAGTTCTAGCTCCACCAAGGCTAGATGTTCCATTCTTACTATCCACTATAGATTTTCCTTTGGGCACCATGTTGGCTCAAAAGAACATGCAAGACAAAGAGCAAGTGATATATTACATTAGCCACACCCTGGTGAGCTACGAATGTTGGATATGTATATGTAGAAAAGTTATGCTTAGAAGTGGTCTTTGCAACCAAGAAATTGTACCACTACATGTTGAGCCATACGATATATGTGATATCCAAGAAAAATCCTTTGTAGTATATGATGAGCAAGACATATCATAACACACGTACTGCAAAGTGGATCATGCTATTGATAGAATTTGATTTGGAATTCATAAGCCAAAATTCCATCAAAGGATAGGTCATAGTTGATCAGTTGGCTGAGGTGCCTCTCCAGAATAGTAGGCCCCTTACCATAGAACTTCTTGATGATGTAGTCTTTGCACTATCAGAAGCACCCAAACTTGAAGAACCAAAAAATAAAGTGGACATGACTTTGTTCTTTGATGGTTCAAAGTGTGAGCAAGGAGGTGATGCAGGGATTGTATTTTTCATGCCACAAGGTGCTCCAATGCCCTTGTCATTCAAGCTAGACTTCCCTTGCACCAATAACAACACCGAATACGAGGCCCTAATATTGGGTCTCCAAATAACCATCGCCATGAAAATCAAGAGGCTAAATATCTTTGATGACTCCCTCCTCATAGTCAACTAGGTCAAAGGACTATTTCAATGTTGGGATCCAATCTTGAAAGCTTACAAGGAGCTTTTTGACACATATCTAGCCAAACTAGAGTGGTACGACATCAAGGCAATCCCTCATTCATCAAAAATATTCATAGACACCATGGCATCTTTGGGATCCTTGATCCCTCAGAATCCATCTACCGATTTCACTACCATTCATGTCAAAATGCTCTCGCATTTAGTGATCTAGCATGAGGCTTTTGATAACAAGGAATTAGTCAACATGATCCATATAGAGCCAGACCATGATTGGTTCTATAAAGCCAAAGACTTCTTAAAGAAGGTACCTTGGGGGTCCTTGATCTCTTAGGGTCCTATGGGGAATGGTACCACTATTCACCACAAGGTTATTTCTCAATCTATGTTTGTGTAAATCAAATTGTAGGAGGAACAAGTCATATTATCTATCGAGGTTGTAGCTTATCAAGATTGGCTATCCCAATTACAAGACTTCCTTAGACTTGGAATTGTCCCATAGGGACTATCGCATGCTGAAAGATGAGCATTCAAGAAAAAAGTGACTAGATATGTCTTGCTAGGAGGCATATTGTATCGTTGAAGCTATGATGGAGTCCTCCTACATTTCTTAGAGCCCCAAGAATCAGCTTGGATGATTTTGCAAGCTCATGATGGTACGTGTGGTGGCCACTTCAATGGCATGGCCATTGTCAAGCACATTCTTTGAATGGGCTATTACTGGCCCACCATGGAGAAGGATTATTGTGAGTATGTCAAGAAATGCATTAAATGTCAACATCATGCAAACCTGATGCACTTGCCATCTCAGGCCTTACAACCCATTCAAGTGGCTTGGCCATTTTCTCAGTGGGATTTCGATCTAATTGGAAATATTTCTCCCTTGTATTTGGGCTGACACACGTTCATCTTAATGGCCATTGAGTACTTCACCAAATGGGTGGAAGCGGTCCCCTTAACCTCAAAAATTGGTCCTCGAATTATGGAGTTCATACTTCACAATATCATTTGTCATTTTGGGGTACCCTTCAAGATAATCTTGGATAATGGTCCATCATTCAAAAACAAAAATGTGTGAGCTCTAATGACCAAATACAATATTCAACATAGTTTTGTGACACCATACTATCCATAGGCAAATGGGAAAGTAGAGGCCTCAAACAAGACAATAGTAGCCATCTTAAAGAAGATGGTGAAAGAAAATCATAAGGATTGGCATCTACAATTACCCTTAGCATTATGGGCTTACAGGACTAGCGTACAGATGCCCACTAGGGTAACACCATTTTTGCTTGTATATGGTGTTGAAGCCATTATGCCCTTAGAGTTGGAAATTCCAACATTGCGCATCACATTGAAAGAGTTCATCAATGATGACATTGCGTGGTAAGCTCGCCTGGATCAATTGACCCTTCTGGATGAATGATGCATCAATGCCCTTGAGCACCTTCACATTTACCAAGATCATCTAACATGAGCTTATAACAATAGATTCCATCTGAGAGACTTTAAAGTTGGGGATCTTGTGCTTAAATAAAACCAGTAGAACTCAAATCTGCTACCACATCTACGAGACAAATTTACGGCCAATTGGATAGGTCCCTATATCATCTCGGAGAATATTGGGACTGGGGCATATCACCTAACAATTCTAGAAGGTGTTGAGGAGCCAGAGCCTCTCAATATCATTCATTTAAAGGTGTTTCACACATAAATCAAAAAAATATCAAAAATATTCAAATAATTTCAAAATATTCAAAAAAAATAGAAATCATAAAAATCCAAACAAATCAGAAAACATTAAAATAAAAAACAAAATGCTCCAAAGGCATCTTAAAGTCATTTTTCAATTCACAAAAAGCCCAAAGGCATATTAAAGCCCTTTGGTCAAATCACAAAAGGCTCCAAAGGCATCTCCAAGCCATTTGGTCAAATCACAAAAGGCTCCAAAGGCATCCCCAAGCCATTTGGTCAAATCACAAAAAGCTCCAAAGGCATCTTAAAGCCCTTTGGTCAATTCACAAAAGCCCCAAAGGCACCATAGGCCCTTTGGTAAAAAACAAAACACAAAAACAATTCAAAATTCAAAAAGTTCAAAAACATTCAAAATAATAAAAAGCTCAAAAAATAATTGAAAGCATAAAAAATACAAAAACATTTGCATTTTGCATTCACACTTGCATCCATATAGTCACATTGCACTAGGCATTCACATTCGTTGCATTTGCATTTAATAGGTTGTGTCCACAATCTTACAAATGACACCACATTTGTACATCAATCATGCATCTTCAAAATCCATCATCATCCATCACCCATGTGTGTAACTGTGTTTTTCAACACAACCCCTTCTTGTTGCTATGAGGAATATACTAGGGTTTTTTGGTCACTCAGCCATACCTAGTGGTTTTATCAAACTTTGTAGAAAGTTGTCTTAGCTTTTAATAGATGAGGTTTGGTTTTGATAGCACCTGGTATATTTCAAAATCCTATCACTAATAAAAACATTAAAATCCTAGTTGGAACAAGGGAAATATGAACATTGCGAAGTGGTATTAGGTATCCTAAGGTGAAAATTTTATCTTGCTCATCCCCCTGTGCGACCAGCTCGAAAATGCTGAGAATTGGCAAAAGGACAAGTGCACCCCTACCCAAAGAAATCCCTTGCTTTAATCAAAACAAGAAAAAATCCTAAACAAAGAAAAATTCAAAAGACAAAATAAACAGTGATTATCATCACTACATAAATCCCTTGCTCAAAAGAAAAACAAAAATTCAAAATAAATAGTGGTTTTCATCACTAAATCATGAGCAAGTATCCCAAATAAATATTAAGAAAATAAGGGAGTATGAACTTGAATCCCTAGAATTCTTAGCATGAATGAGCCATAAGGTATCCTTATGCACGATGATATGTCTATCACATTAGCATCTTGCTTTTGTATAGACCAATGTTTGCATGTGGAAGAGCTAGCCTTAGGTGTCCTATATTGCCTAGTGGTCTAATCCAACTGAGTCCAACCTAGGATTAGGATAAACATTTGAGGATCCCCAATACAACAATGGGCTGAATGAATCCCACTTGGCACTAGGGTATGCTTATGTTCTATCTAATATATTCATTTGCACACATAGGGATAATGAATATCTAGGGCTGCATAACAAAGATTTATCCTTCAAAGGCTCTGTATGATCAGTATACAATCGTTTGATGAAGCAACTAGGGTGTTTGAGTCTCATGGAAAACCTCAAAAATCCTCTTATAGAAACAAATCATTCCATCAAGTCAAATCATACATACATATCACATCATCTCACCTCACATTTGATGTTTAAATGATTAATTCTTATTATGAGAATTATTATTTATTCATGATTTTTATACATTTTGTGGTGTCACCCATTAGATTTTCAAACTCATATCACATCATACCATATGTTTTAAGTGATTAAAGCATACAGGTTCATTCACATTAGATCATCAACATAACATAACATATTTCATTTACCATATCATAGAAACATAAGGTTAGATGCATACAATACATCAAAAGCAAACATGCATTTAACAATAAGCATTGCATCCATATATGCATCCATCATCATCATCTAGATCATGCCATCTAAGCATCCACACATCATAAAGCATAAGTCATGTAAGCCACATAGCATAAGATCATAAAGTAGTCCATCTACACATACACATCATAACATCTAAAGCATCACATCACATCATATCATATAAAATCATGATACTGCATCCATAAACATAAAACATAATCATAAATAACACACATGATGAGTCTCAAAGTCTAGATATCATATAAATGTGTGTCCAAATAAGTACATGTAGGTACAAAAATCACCAATAAGGCTACAACTATGTAGGTCAGCTGACCTTACACCCAAAAAGAGGTACAAAATATCCAAGAAGCCACAGTGCTCAAGAGTGGCCTACACCACTAGCATCACCTCTACCCTCACCACCCCCTCTGGGAGGCGACATAGAACTGGCACCCTAGTCCGCTCTATCTGGGACCTGGTCCTATGGCTCAATCGAGCTGATGACTATCATGAAGTACTATGGTCGATCCTCTATGACCCTCCTACCCTAGGCCTCTCTAGTAGATGGTCTCCCCAAAGCCTAACCTCATGCTCCAATGCCAGGATGTAGGAGGCATCTCGAGTGCACTCTACCAAATCATCTGCTAGTAGTCCATGCAAGCATCAAATATTTGCACCTACATCTAGACCACTAGGTCCTTGAGGCACTATAGGAGGTGGTACAATCTGGCTCCGAGTAGCATCTCACTCTATAGTAAGTTGGAAAACCTATCTCTAGAGGTCGGCAATGGTGGCATCCCTCTATTACACTTGAATCTAGGATGTCTATAGCTCGACCTCAACCTAGTGTAGCTAAGCCTAGAGAGGAGACTCCTACTCCTCAGGAGCTAGCTCCTCCTCCTCCTTGGGGGTAACCTGCTCCTCTACAACTGATCCTCTACCACCTGCTCCTACTACCCTACCTACCCCCAATCATCCATTCGAGCCCACACTCGGTGCCCATCAGGATCCTCTACCTTAGCCTCATCCAAAGATCACCCCAGGTGGCCACCACCATGCCATAGTCGTGTACCCCACCAGTGGGTGTATACCTCTATAAACCCCAACATCGACCACACCAGGATCAACTGTAGGAGGGTCATCCTCCTCTAGCACTACTGTAACTCATGGTGGTGGAAGGTTCCTCTCTATAGCAATCCAATGATAGACAACTAGCTCAAGGGGAAATCCTATTGAATGCTAAACTATCGAAGCACCTTGGAGTAGTAGAAGAACTCTCTGATACCATCCTTGTAGTCGATAACCCATCGGTCACATTGAGTCCTCAAGTTATGAAGCTAGCAGGATCCTCCTAGTTAGGGCACTCATGATAAGGCCTCCAGATGATATCAGTAGCCTACAAACTAGTCAAAGACATCGTATAGTGGGAAATCTCCCCTACAAAAGGCCAGCTCTTGCACTCCTCGAGCACTCTAGGCCACCTAGATCCATAACACTGGACATCATCATCTAATGTAGTGATCTCCATTGGAAGTCCTGTTGGGTGGTCAATCTTAATATGCTCCCATCCCTAGATTTGGAGGAGCATACTACAAGTAATACTGGCCCATCCACAGCACTGAATGCGATATAGCTCATCATAGCACTACACCAGTAGTGCACTCCCCCAAGCATAGATGATAGGTGCCTCACTATCAATCAAATCCTATACCATCACCAAGAGGTTCCATGGGAACCTCACTCTAGAGTAGTCAGGTATGAGGATGTTGTAGATGACCATCAGCAACATAACATACCTCCAGGAGAAGACATCCTCCTGGTACCATCGAGCAACTAAAATCCCACCTAGAATGAGTATCCTTGAAGGCAACAACGACATGTCTCCCAAAGACCCTCATGAATATTACATCTCGGGTATTAGTGGGAGAAGAGAAAATGGGCACTCCATCAAAGGGGATCTTGAAGATCCTGTAAACATCCTCCGATGTAATGGTCATCTCACCGGTAGGAAGGTGGAAGGTGTTGGTCCTGGAGTCCCACCTATGGGCTAGGGCAATCAAATAGGCCTGATCCGACATGATCATCGGAAGGCTAGTGACATACTGGAGCCCACAAGCATCAAGCCAAGCCCAGTCCATGTCATCCATCTCAGGAAAAAGGTCACAAAGTAGCTTCGGGTCCTGATCCCGAGCAGACAAGATCTAAGAGTGCAAAACAAAGCCTAAATCAAATGCACTAACAACTAAATAAATGTATTAAAAAACTAGTGCAAGCTAATCTAAGATGCACTTAAAGCAACAAGCATAGAGGTTAAATGCACCTAAACATCCAAAAACATCATAACATTTTTCAAAATCTCAAAATAAAATCAATTAAATTGCTTTAAAATCCAAAAATCAAGGGAATAAACCTATGGTCACCTGGCCACTAACGCATAGGGCGACCAAGAATTAGTTGTTGAAGCTAGCGGCAGATAGATTCCAATGGTAAAAAATGTGACCATTGGATTTCAAATTGGTCACTGACTGCGGTAGCAACTAGCCTCAATCTGAGCTAGCCACTTTAAGTGGTAGCAGCCAGCGAGCGACACGCCAACGACATGCCCCCGTGGCCAAAAATCACATAAAAATGACAAAAACACAAAATCTAAAGGGAACCCATCTAATTAAGCCCTAAATTAAGCCTATCTACTGGTTTGGTTCATTGCCAACAGGGTTAATGAGGTTCCTTTACCAAATTGCTTAGTGAGGTTAATTTTACCATAGTAATAAAAGAAGGCTAGGGTTTAGAGAGGTACCCATGAAGCTCCAGCTCCTCCACTCGTCAAAGCCTCACCCTGCTTAGCCATGATGTCAGATCAAATAGTGCCCTAGGTCACAAGTAGTCACTATCAGCTTAGAGCTCCAAAAGAAGAATTGACAACTGGAAGAATGAAGGGTCAAAAACCCTAACTTGATTTTGTCTTTTCTATCCAATCCCTAGTTGCTGCTAGTGTCAGCGGCCCAAATGTTTTGGCCATTGGACCTGACAGCGGCCATGAAGTTCTATTTGGGGGTCATTGGACCTGACAGTGGCCAAGAACCAAGGAGAAATTTCCACAATTTCTCACCACATAGCACCTCATAATAAGCCATAAAGCACACATTTCAAATTCAAAGCAACCAAAATAAGCAAAATACCAAAAAAAATTACATATATCAAAATCCAAAAACATCATAAAATCCAATTAACAAAAAAATCAAATAACAATAAAATCCCAAATGAGCCTCGTAGTCAGTGATTTGTTCTATACACTTTGGCGATTGCAATGACTAGCACTCCATGCAATTCGAAAAGATGAGAAAATCACCATAAGGCCACTTGGGGCAAAATAGTTATGGTAGAATTGAGATGCCTCACCTCAAACCTAAAGAAGGCTATAACAGTCAAACCGCCCCACGGGAGCGAGGATCCATCTCAATTCTCCTATAGCAAATAGTGATTCAACACAAGCTAAATTAGAATTGCTATCACCTTGATTCCCTAAGAAGGCCATTGTGGATCGAACCACCCCATGGGATAAATATGTACAATTACCAAATAGGGTTGAAATCACACTTGGATGGGAACTACTCTATAACAACAAATGCAAACCTCTAAAGAGGTCCAAATAATTCATTTTGGTCAAGTGACTCATCACTTTATTAATTGTCCTTTCCTCATCAACTCATCGCTTGAGGGGGTAGTAAAAAAATTTCAACAATCATAATCAAAGTCAATAAAATATCATCTCGATCATGTTAGAGTTGCATTCATCTTACGAATCATTACCAACAACTATCATAAGCTTACCCTTTGCTAGGGAAAAAAAGCAAATATGATAGTTTAGTTTGTAGCTCTCCTCCTTTCGGACCTATAGTAGTACTAAAGCTACCCGATCACCGATGGATGAGTGCAAACTTCCACAAATTTAAGCCTTCCATTCTATTGGAAGCAATTATTCTAGGATTCATGCCCTCCCGCATGACTGGGGCATCCTATGTTGATCAGATCAATGATCATCATCCAACCTACAATATGGCCCTAGGTGGTCTACTTTTTTTGCTCCATGTTGTGTTTTGCTCATAGTGCATCCCAAAAAGGGGCATCTATAGACACCTAAAATATGTCATGTTTAGGAGACTACCCATATGGACACATTCATAGACCATATGGATCCTCTTGGATCTCTCCAAGAGCAAGCAGTGGTCCTAACCACTCAAACAGGGTAGTTCTAGCCCATCTATGTTGAGCAAAGTGCAGCAAACAGTATTGTCATTGTTGTCAACACAGTCAGACAGATTTATTGATGCAATGGACAAGAGTTTATTGAACAACAAGGTGCAACAAAAGTACAATGGATAGGAGTTCAGTGTTGAGCAAGGTGTTGCAGGAGGATTGTCATTGTTGTCCATATTGTTGTCAACACAGTCAGACAGATTTATTGATGCAATGGACAAGAGTTTATTGAACAGCAAGGTGCAGCCAAAGTACAATGGATAGGAGTTCAGTGTTGAGCAAGGTGTTGCAGGAGGATTGTCATTGTTGTCAATACGATTGAGTTAGTTCTAATGATGCAATGGATGAGCGAGTTTAGAAGTCACTCAGATGCAGAGGATAAAGTTCAAAAGTTAGTCAGATCATGAGTCCTTAAATGATAGATGCATAGAAACAGAAAACATAATTCAGAATGAGAAGAAGAAGTCTTCAGAACCTGAGATGTCAAGAAGCGAAAAGGTTCTTTTGTGAAAACCAAGGTAGTCAAAATAAAAAGTTTTATTTAAAATCATGGATAACAGATTTGAAATGGGTTTTTCTTAAAACCCAAGTTGGCTCTTCGTTTCATTGAAAAAGATGCCCCGGTGATGAAGATATTTAATTTTAAATATTTAGTTTAAATTTTAAAGGTTCTTTGTGAAAACCAAGGCAGTCAAAATAAAAAGTTTTATTTAAAACCATGGATAACAGATTTGAAATGGGTTTTTCTTAAAACCCAAGTTGGCTCTTCGTTTCGTTGAAAAAGATGCCCCGATGATGAAGATATTTAATTTTAAATATTTAGTTTAAATTTTATTTTATTTAAAATTTAAATTAAAATATTAAATTAAATTAAAAGGGCCGACGTGTTGCTATTTCGAGGCAATAAGCTACAGGAAGGTGATGAAGGTGGTAGAAGGTTTTGAGGCCGACAAAGTTAAATGCGGGCCAACGAATTTTAGGGTTTGGCGACTGACAATTTCTAGGGTTTTGCAGCCGACATTCTTAGGGTTGGTTTTAGGTTTGGTGACAAATTCTAGGTTTCTCAGTCGACGTTCTTCTAGGGTTTGTTCCTAAAATTTCTTCTATAAAAGGAGGGCTTCTTCGAGTTTGAAAGATGGGGTGTTAAGATAAAGTGCAAATGCGAGCATAGTGTTTGTGAAAGTGAAGTTCGTGTTGAGCAGAGAGCAAGTCGTTTCGATTCAGAATGAGAGCGAAGTGATAGTTCTTTGGAGTTGCAGTAAGGTGTGCGTTGCGATGAGATAATGTGCGAAGAGCGAGTAGAGTGACTTGTGTGAAGATAAGAGCGCGATGTGCAGAAGTTGTGTTCTAAGTCTGAAGTGACAGTGCATAGTTTACGAAGTGATTGATCATCTGAATGCAGAGAGAGTGCAAAGAAGTACAGAGAAGAGGTGGAATAGTGCGACTCATTTTGCGCAGAAGCAGCAGAATGCAAAAAAATAGCAGACCGTGAAAATTGAGGTGAAAGTTTTATTCTATAATTTTTATTATTGTCTTCCAAGTTGTTGCTTGGATTAAGGGGTTGGTGCCTCTTTCCAGTAGGTGCTGGTAAAATAGGAGTTGGTGCTCCATTCTATTGAAGCAGATAAAGTTAAGGGGTTGGTGCTCCTTCCAGTTGGTGCTTGGTAAAGGATTATGTAAAGTTGTAGCTTTGCATTGACTGGATTTGGATGGTAGTCCAAGCAGTCTTTTTGAGGAGTAGCCACATTGGTGAACCTCGTTAAAATGTTGTGTTATGTGTGATGCTTTCTTGATGCATTTAGTATCTCTTTTATCTGCTTTAAACTACTGCTGGTTTTAAAATCATATGTTTTAGAAATTTTAAAGAACACACTGATTCACCCCCCCTCTCAGTGTCATTGTGATTACAACAATTGGTATCAGAGCCAAGTTCCCAATTTTGGCTAAATCAGTCAGGGTTGATCTTGGATTAGTACACAATGGCTAAGAAGAATAGATCCTCATCCAAAAAGGCATCCCAATCAGTTTTAGTTCCTGTAGAAGAGAAATTTGAACCAAAAAAGGTAGAAGAAGTGAATCCTGAAGTCTGTGATGAAAATCTTGAGGCTGAAGTAGATTTTGAAGGAGAGTTGATATCTGCACTTGAAGAGTGGAGTATAGAAAAGAAAAAGAACAAAATATTGTCCAAGAAATTGGAAGAATATGGGGATGATATTGAAGATCTCTTCCTACAAGTTCAAAAGGCCAAGAAATTAGAAGAAGCCTTGAAGACACAACTGGATAATAAGAATGATGTATACAGCACAAGTGAAGAGGAATATAAAAAGGTTATTGTTGATCTAAAGTTGCAAGTAGAACAGAACAAAAGGATTGAAGATATTCTTAGGTCTCGGATCAATGAGAAAGAGAGCGTATGCTGCCAACAAGAAGAAGAGATTGTTTCATTGAAGAAACAACTAAAAGAGGCCAATATAAATCTTAAATTTGAGAAGAGCACAGAGTTGCTAGATACAATGATAAATCAACAAAGAAGCTCCACAACTAAGTTTGGTCTTGGATATGAAGCTGAACAACCTTCATCCTCCAAATATGCAGAGAAGAAGAAGTCCTCGGTTGAAGGATTGAAACAAGAAAATTCTGAAGTCGAATCCTCAAAAGGAAGAAAATATCAAAGAAGATCTACAGCAAAGCAACCACAGCAAAAGAGGTTCTCTCACTCTCACTCTTTTAATAATAATGCTTTTTATGGCTATTGTTCTAAATGCAACCACTTTGGTCACAAGGCAATTTATTGTGGACTGAACAATAGATCAAAGAGTTATGCTGATAAAAATACTTCTATTTTTTTGAGTGAACACCCTGTGCAATGTTTTAAATGTAATGGCCATGGGCACATAGCAAGGTTTTGTTCAAGCACTTCTGTATCCAATCTAAGGCAATACCATAGATTTCATCATACACATAGAATGCAATACAGACAGGGAATAAAACATGTGCAATGTTTTAAATGCAATGGTCAAGGGCACATAGCAAGGTTCTGTCCAAGCACTTCTATATCTAATCTAAGGCAAAACCCTAGATTTCATCAGACACAAAGAGGACAACACCGACAAGGAACATATCATGTGCATAAAAGAAAAGAAAATAATCATCCATCAAGAATGCACAAGAGACAACCCCACAAGAGAAATTTTCAAGTTCACGAACAGGAGCAAAATAGGGATGTTGTTGAAAAACCCAAGCCCAAGTTCAGGAAAGTCTGGAGAAAGACAGAAGAAAGGAAATTGTGTCTCCTTGGACTGAAGGAGGCTACTCTGCCATTGCTCTAAGCAACTCCAGGTGGCACATCCTCAAGAGGAGAAATATTAAAGTTTTATTTTAATGCTCCTATGTATTTGTCTAGGTATCTGAGGATGAAAGGTAAGCAGTCGGGTTAATGTTGTATAGTTGTTAAAGTGTGTTTTTCAGTTTATATAGTGGTTTGTGGAAATGCCGTGAAGTGTGGTGTTTAATTTGAGAGCTATCACCATTGGTAGTTTTGAGATATGTCATTGTTGTACTATTGATGATTCTTAATACCACTGTTCAAAATTATGAATCATAATAGTCCAGATAATTTGCTCAATGAAAGAATGCTTGCCCTAGCTGTGTATTTGTGTTTCGAGCAACATGTATTTGTTTTTACTCTTTGATGTGAAGATTGCCAGATCTTTCATGACACCTTGGTGAATATATTTAATTCACAGACAGTTTTGTTTTAACTATTGATTTAATGCCAGTCCAAGGATAAGAAGCTTGAGGCTGAGTAAGGTGCACTACGGTTGGCCATAAAGTGTTTGACAAAATGTCTTCTTCCGACATGCATAGTTGAAAGTAAGAGTTGGCAGTAAAATTGCAGTGCTGGACAAAAATTGGTACAGATGTGAGTCACTTGTCAATTCTATTGACAAAAGTGAAATCAGCATGTTGAATGGGAAGATTGAAGAAAAAGTTTTTTAATGAGTAGCCAGATGATTTCCAGCCTGGTGATGAATATGTTGAGTTGCTTTCATAGTGGTTGTTTTGATCAAGTTAATGCTTTTCTTGATACATGATTTGGGCTTACTCCATTGAGTTTGATTTGAGCAAGTTATTCTTTGCCTCGATGATTTATGTTGGTGGCTATCTTGTTAAAATACCTTTGGAAGGAAAATGATGTCTACTAGTTTCCTTTTCATGTAGTGATTGGTTGAATGCTTTAAGGTTAATATTGAGTTGAATGATGTTGGTTAAAACTTGTCTATAAGCATTGTTTCTAAAGCCCTAATTGGTTGAGAAAAGATGTTGGTTGTGCTGTGGTACAGTGTTTGGTACTTGCACAGAGTTGAAAGTGGATTGAGGTAGCCTACTGGATTCTCGCTGTAGAGAGAGACAAACAACTGTCATTGGGTTCAAGCTTGTTGAGAATATATCCAAGATGCATGGTGAAGTTGTATGCAGATGGCTTGGACTCGGCATTGCGTAACAAAAATTTGATTATTGTTCATGCCTTCACTATTACTAAGTGGACAAGTTTGTGTCTAAGAATGTTGTGCATAGACTCGGGGAGTCTCGCAATGCCCTTTGGTATTATTGTCAAAAGGGGAGAAGATTTACAGAAAATTGCACATGTGTTGCCAACAATTCCAAAGGGGGAGATTGTTGAGCAAAGTGCAGCAAACAATATTGTCATTGTTGTCAACACAGATGCATGCATTTATTGATGCAATGGACAAGAGTTTATTGAACAGCAAGGTGCAGCCAAAGTACAATGGATAGGAGTTCAGTGTTGAGCAAGGTGTTGCAGGAGGATTGTCATTGTTGTCCATATTGTTGTCAACACAGTCAGATAGATTTATTGATGCAATGGACAAGAGTTTATTGAACAGCAAGGTGCAGCCAAAGTACAATGGATAGGAGTTCAGTGTTGAGCAAGGTGTTGCAGGAGGATTGTCATTGTTGTCAATACAGTCGGTTAGTTCTAATGATGCAATGGATAGGCAGTTCAGAAGTCACTCAGATGCAGAGGATAAAGTTCAAAAGTTAGTCAGATCATGAGTCCTTAAATGATAGATGCACAAAAACAGAAAACATAATTCAGAATGAGAAGAAGTCTTCAGAACCTGAGATGTCAAGAAGCGAAAAGGTTTTTTTGCGAAAACCAAGGCAGTCAAAATAAAAAGTTTTATTTAAAATCATGGATAACATATTTGAAATGGGTTTTTCTTAAAACCCAAGTTGGCTCTTCGTTTCATTGAAAAAGATGCCCCGGTGATGAAGATATTTAATTTTAAATATTTAGTTTAAATTTTAAAGGTTCTTTGTGAAAACCAAGGCAGTCAAAATAAAAAGTTTTATTTAAAACCATGGATAACAGATTTGAAATGGGTTTTTCTTAAAACCCAAGTTGGCTCTTCGTTTCGTTGAAAAAGATGCCCCGATGATGAAGATATTTAATTTTAAATATTTAGTTTAAATTTTATTTTATTTAAAATTTAAATTAAAATATTAAATTAAATTAAAAGGGCCGACGTGTTACTATTTCACGACAATAAGCTACAGGAAAGTGATGAAGGTGGTAGAAGGTTTTGAGGCCGACAAAGTTAAATCTGGGCCGACGGATTTTAGGGTTTGGCAGCCAACAATTTCTAGGGTTTTGCAGCCGACATTCTTAGGGTTACGATTTTAGGGTGGGTGACAAATTCTAGGGTTTCTCAATCGACGTTCTTCTAGGGTTTGTTCCTAAAATTTCTTCTATAAAAGGAGGGCTTCTTCGAGTTTGAAATATGGGGTGTTAAGATAAAGTGCAAATGCGAGCATAGTGTTTGTGAAAGTGAAGTTCGTGTTGAGCAGAGAGCAAGTCATTTCGATTCAGAATGAGAGCGAAGTGATAGTTCTTTGGAGTTGCAGTAAGGTGTGCGTTGCGATGAGATAATGTGCGAAGAGCGAGTAGAGTGACTTGTGCGAAGATAAGAGTGCGATGTGCAAAATTTGTGTTCTAAGTCTGAAGTGACAGTGCACAGTTTACAGAAGTGATTGATCATCTGAATGCAGCAGAGAGTGCAAATAAGTACAAAGAAGAGGTGGAATAGTGCGACTCATTTTGCGTAGAAGCAACAGAATGCAGAAAAATAGCAGACCATGAAAATTGAGGTGAAAGTTTTATTCTGTAATTTTTATTATTGTCTTCCAAGTTGTTGCTTGGATTAAGGGGTTGGTGCCTCTTTCCGGTAGGTGCTGGTAAAATAGGAGTTGGTGCTCCATTCTGTTGAAGCAGATAAAGTTAAGGGGTTGGTGCTCCTTCCAGGTTGGTGCTGGTAAAGGATTATGTAAAGTTGTAGCTTTGCATTGATTGGATTTGGATGGTAGTCCAAGCGGTATTTTTGAGGAGTAGCCACATTGGTGAACCTCGTTAAAATGCTATGTTATGTGTGATGCTTTCTTGATGCATTTAGTATCTCTTTTATCTGCTTTAAACTGCTGCTTGGTTTTAAAATCATATGTTTTAGAAATTTTAAAGAACACACTGATTCACCCCCCCGTCTCAGTGTCATTGTGATTACAACAATCTAGGCCTGGTTGCTCTCAAGCAGAGTGGCCACCACACCTGACCACTGGAGACTACAATGACCAAACCTGGCTGCTAAACCTAATAGCAACTAGCATAACACACGGTTTTGCCATAAATGTAGGCCTAGATCATATAGTCTAACTACACCTGTGCATGGATAACGAGAAGATTTTAGCGAGGAACTTCCTAAGTTCCTCCTAACTACCCCTTCAATGCTAGTTTGTGATTAACACTACCTACTCAGAATGACTAGTCGCATGTAATCTGGATTGAAGCTTCTCTAGGAAGCCAAAGTCTATATTTGAGAGGGAAGTCTACATATAGACTCTCCCATGAAAAGTAAAATTTCTACAAAGTTTCAAATTTGTGTAGCGAATCCCTATCAAAATGGAGAACCAAGATATGTCCCTTGGAGGAGCATTGGAAGGCCATATGGATGAGCTACGACCATGCATCAATTTTTAGATTCATTATTCCCAACCACCAATCAGTGTAGGAGACACACCCAGTGACCCTTGAACATCAATTTTAGCAAGAAGGATAGTGCAAAAACCCCTAATTTACAAGGCGAAGAGCTTCACATCGTGGCCACTATCTCGGATAGTGGCTCGTTGGTATATTTTAGGGCATAGGTGTTATTTCTCTTTGCTTTAGTTTAGATTAATTATTTCTTGATTCATTAATTAGACATAAATCAGATCTATTTTTATTAATGCATCTATTCCATGTTTTCACCTTTCCTTACTTTTATTATTTTATTTATGCTTGTATTTCATTATTATCATACCTATTTGATCTATTAAAAAAGACCTCATTCAGAGAGGTGGCCCATCCTACTAAGAATAATTTGTTGTTTCCATGAGCACAGGTAAATATCCTCAAAATTATATTGAAGCAACATGAGCACATAGATCCATTTAGGACTAGATCTGGATAAGGGGGCATCTGTAAGCCCCCATACAGTTCATGTGCAAGACTAGGAGGTCTGTGTAGATGCATTGTTCCCTTACGGGGAATACGTATAATTGCTAAAATATTGTGTAATCCTTTGTATCAAAATTATGGGTATCCATCAAAGGGATGAACTTGTAACTGAGGATTGAGATATAAAAAAATAAAGCATCTTTATTTGTTTTCTTACTTTTGTGTTGCATGTGCTTTCAGTACTTTTATTTTGTGCAATTGATAATATACATAATAAATCAAAAATCACAAGTAGGGTAGCTGGGGTGTGCACTTCTTGGGATCACATAGTAAAAGAGAAGGAAAAATAACATGCATTTACATTAAGCATAAATATTTATCCTAGAAACCCTTGACCAAGAAAACCAACAAAAAAATTGAGTTTCACTTCTTTCTCTATATCATTCACTTTTGATATAGCAGTTTATAATAAATAGGTTTTTCATAGCTCCAAAAAACCCTAAAACACCAAGTGGTATTAGAATACAAAGGGTATAAAACCATGGGCTAAAACCATCCATTCCCAATAATTAAAGAGACCGCCTCGAGCCCTGTACATAGTGCTGTGGTGTACAATATTTTCCTATAAAGGATACATTATATACAACAATATCCCTTTTTGAATACTTTAAAGTTAGGCCCATACAAATAATAAAATAAAGTGCTTGGGAAAACTAATCCCATTGTCTCCCTACACCAAGAAAACTTCTTAGTACTCACAAACATAGTTTATCAATGTGCAATATTTCTCAAGGTATCAAATTTCTCCAATAACACTTTCTTATCTTAAACCATTTATCTAATAAAATGGTAGTGAATATGCTTTGTCTTAGAATGATAATTAGGATTCTTGGCTAGATAGATTACACTTTGACTATCATGATTTATTCTTCTAGATCCCTATAAGAACCTAATATCAACGCATAGTATTTGTAACCATACTACTTCCTTACATGAGTGGTTGCCATGTACTCAACATTTTTAGTTTAAAGTGCCACTACAACTTAACTCTTGCTCATCCAACTAACTACTCCACCAAACAAGAGAAATACATAATCAATTATGGATCTTCGATAATCAAGATCTCTAGCACAATGTACATCAATAAAATATTGTATATTCAATACCTTGTTTGGTTTAGGCCTTTTTTTATAGTACATCATATAATTTTATGTGCCAAGTAAGTATCTAAAAACTTTCTTTAGAACAATCCAATGTTCTTTCCTTGGTTTTGACATAAATCTACTCAAAATTTCCACTAGATGGGAAATTTTTGGTCTGGTACATACCATGGCATACACCAAACTCCTAAAAACACTTGCATAAGGAACACATGATATTTTCTCTTCCTCTTCTTGTGTCTTTGATACTATTTTGCATATAGATTTACACCCAAAGGAATGGGAATCTTTATTGGTTTACAATATTGTATATCAAATATATTTAATATTTTCTCAATATATTTACTCTTATTCAATTAGATTCTTTTATTTGACCAGTCCCTCTTAATTTGCATGACCAAGATAAAATTTGTAAGACTAAGATCATTCATATCAAACTGATATGATAATTGAGACTTAAAATTTTTGATGCTTTTCCTATCATTTTCAATTAACAACATATCATCAATATATAATGCCACAATAATAAAGTGATCATCAACTTGTTGTGTGTACATACAAGTATCAACTTTACTTCGTGAAAAAGAAAGTTTCAATACATAAGTATCAAACTTTTGATACCATATCCTAGGTGATTTTTTTAGACCATACAAATATTTCTTCAACTTGCATACCAAGTTATCCTTTTCTTTTACTATAAAGCCTTTTGGATGAGACATATAGATTTCTTCTTCTATATCCCCATGTATGAATGTTGTCTTCATATCATTTTATCTACTTCTAGGTCAAATTTAACAATGATAGATAAAAGAAATCTAATAGAATTTTTAGCAATAGGAGAGAAAACCTCACCAAAATCAATTCCCTATATCTAGGAATATCCCTTTGCTACCAGGTGATATTTGTATTTCTCCATTTTACCTTCTACATTAAAATTCTTCTTGAATATCCATTTGCTACCAATTGGTTTTCTTCCAATAGGTAACTTCACCAAATCCCATGTATTATTTTTTTCTAAAGCTTTCATGTCATCAACCATGGTATTTTTCTAGAATTTATCTTCCTTTGCATTAATTGCCTCTCTAATAGTTCTAGGATCATCATAAGTAATAGAAAAAGCAAAAATAGAACAAAAATCAGGTGGAATTTACCTTTTTTATTGCCTTATTTCTCAATTCAACCTCCTCAAGGCTAGGATTTGAGGGTCTGGTTCATCATCTTTTGCTAAGTTAAATTCTTCATCCATGAACTCAAATTGAACCTTTTTTCGTTCTTCCTACTTGGGAGCACTTTTAAACTCTTTGAATACTGTTAGCTTTTGATGCTATGATCCAATTTAGAATGCAATCATAAAATATAGAATATGAAAAAATGTAATATGCTGAAATATAATATTAATGGTAAGTGATAAAAATGATACAATGTTATATGGAGGAAATGAACACTCCTGAACAGATGATAAAAACTACATTGTATCCATCACTAATCTATATGGTTATATTTTAGAGTATAATTACTACTCCCTAATGTGATATGTAAACACTCATTATGAATCCCTTTATATAGAAATAGCAATTTCTTGGCCAACACTCTTCCTAACATGCACAACACTTGTGCATTTATTACAATACTTGAACTTGCTAAGTACCCCCTAAGTAATATCCTACTCTAGTTATGTACCAAAGGTGGTACATTTACATGAAACAAAATTTGTAATATACTCTAACACCCCCTTATATTACATTATTTGGGTATTGAATACTTTAGTATTCAATATGTATCTTCTTCTCTTGAATAATCTTTAGCTTGATCATCTTTTTCTATCCATCTTGCTTATTTTAAATTTTGATGAGCTCCTTTATCTGGTCCTATTTGTAGGTAATTGAGTAGAGCATATTTCGGTGGTCCTTTCATCCTTTTAACCTTGAATCTTATATTTCTTTGCCTACTTTTATGATAACTAGGTTCTCGTTTTTATTCAACCTATTCCTCTGGAAATGTATTAATATTTTTTTGAAATACAACTATATCATGTGCGTTCTCAATAGTGTCTAGAATTCATGTATTTTTATGGAGAGAGATTTTGACTTATGTATTTTTTTATTCATAATGAGACACGTATTAATTCTATTTATGTATATGAAATCAACCGTTCTATTGATTTCCACTAGATTGGTCAGTGAAATAAGATTGAATGTTAGTCCACATACATACATCACTTTTTGTAGTAGAAAGTTTGGAAATGATTTTCTAGGTGTTACACACCCATATCCATGGATAGGGTAAGTCTTGCTATATGCTATCCTCAATTTGCACCCATTAATAACTTCAAGGTATTCAAACCATAGTAAATTTCCTATCATATGATGACTGGCACCTAATTCAATATACCAAATATTCTTTTGCTCTTTAGATTTGTTTATGTTAGAATTTATTTTCCATTTGAGATATGATATATTATGTGTATTTTTTTCTTGTGTTATTTGATGATAATATGCTCTTCTTTCCATTGTAATATGGTGTATTTTAGGACCCTTTTAGTAGTATTCCTTATGACTCCCTAGTAGATGAAGTGTAGTATTCTTTTATTTTATAATTGTAGAATACTATATCTTTCTCAAGTAGATTGGGTAGGTGACCTTAATTTGATAAACCTATTAAGGCTTAGTTTTGTAGAATCCCTTATTTCTCCCTAGTTAAGATATGTGAACTAAATTGATAAATATTTCTTAGAATTAGGTTTTGTAGGCTTCCTTATATCTCTCTATTAATTATAATATGCTTAGTTCACCTTCTAAGTTGATTTATGTAGGCAATTTATTTGATTTTCTTTTCAATAGATTAAAATTTTCTAAATTCCAATTATATGTATATAGTTTGAAGTAGTATACCTTATATCTCCCTACATTTTGAATATTAGAAAAATGATATTATTTGCAATTTAATAGTAATTTAACCAATAGTTGGCATTCTTATATCTCCTACTTGGTTAATTGCAAATATTAAATATCTTGAAATAAGCTTACTTGATAATTACTAATCTTGTTAGATTTATTCCAATGTAATATATCACTTTATAACAAAGCAATAGTTTATATCACCTTATAACTCCAAATTTAATTAAAGCAAGCAAATTTAATTTACCTTTGTAAGGTTTGATGCTCCACATCCTTCGTGAGACTTAATGCTCCACGTCCTTTGTGTAGCTTGATTCTCTACATCCTTTGTGAGACTCTATGTTCTCTATGAGGGTCTATGTCCTTTGTGATCTCTACATACTTTGTGAAGCTTAATGCTTCTACATCCTTTGTGTGACTTGATAATCTACGTATCTCCAAGTATTTTAATGGTGGCTTGGTGTGTATTTTTTATGTTGTATGACTAACGCTTTGACCTTTGTTTTCAATTGAATGACCTATGTATTCCTTCTATATCTATGCTATCACGATGCCTATTATGTCTTGATCTTCTCCTCAATGGATGCTTATCACCGTAGGAATTGAATGTTGATTTATGATAGTCTTATTTGCCTTCTTTGACTCTAATTTTAGCATGCTATTACTCACATGAATGTTGCAACTTTGCTCTTATTTTCCTTCACCTCTATGCCTTGGAGTTGAATGTTTATGTAGCTATGTGGTAGGTGCATCTTGAGTAATTTCTAAGGTGTTTCTTATTCCTTCCTTGAGAGATTTCCAAGTGGCTTCTATTTTGCAATGTGCATGGGGTTCTTTTTGTAATGCTTATGGATGAATCTAACACCTTCTCAAATGAATTATGGGCTCCATTTTTGAATGAAAATGCTATAACACATCTTCCTATCATAGTTGCTATGTAACTCCCTCTCGCTCTAATATATCAGTGTTTTCTTATGAAATAACCACTTCTTATAAGTGATGATAAATGGAAGATGCATGTATTATTCCCTCCAATGCTTTTCTTCTCCTATATATTCCTTTTGCCAATGTACATCCAACTATTTCTTATCTCTCAATGCTTCTTCAAGGTTAGTATGAGTTTGATCTTTTATGGATATCTTGGGTGCTTGGTGTTGGTTCTATGATGGTCCAATTTGAGCACTTCTACAATGGACATCTTCTCTAAGTGATAGCTCTAGGTATTACTTCTATCTTTATTTCCTTTTTCTTCCAATGATCCCTTTGCAATGATCTATGGATGATAGCCAATGTAGATGATTAACAATATTTTTTTATAATTTATGCTTTATATTGGTTGCTAGGAATACCTACTTTTATGGTTGTAAGGGTGTTTTTGAACACCGTAATAAGATATCTTTGTTAGCTCTTCTCACTTGCTTCAAATTACTTCTTATACGACTGCTTGTATGATAGTCCTCATTTGTGGAGGATGTATTTCTAAGATACTTAGATTCTATAATATTTTATATGTAGGACAATGCTATGGTGTAGAATAATGTAAATAGAATTATAATAGAATACCTTGATTTGCACCTTCTCTTGCAAGATTATTTTGTTGATTTTAATGGTAGCTTATCTATATTATCTTTTATAGGCAAGGGCTAATTGAAGTTGTCTTCTTATGCTAGAAAAATATCTTATTTTATTGGTTGATCTAAGTAATGCACCCAAGTTAATAATCACGTAGATAATATACCCTTTTACGGAGTAATTGTGACATTAATTATTTCTTGTAATGAGTTCTTTAGTGCACCCTAAATATGAGACTCACCAAGTCTAGATTTTGGCTTCTACCACTAATTAATGGCTTCTTCTTCTCTACTCCTTGGAGGAATTTTTATTTGCTTGGTGGCTTCTATAGGCCAAAATACATTGCAGGTATTGAGTTTTGAATAGTGTCTTTAGACACTGATTATTTGCAGATTTTTGTGCCCTTGATTTTAGCAATCAATACACAAAATAATTCTTTGAGAGTAACTAGTTTAACAAACAACTAGTATAGTCTAGACACTAAAATATGGTCAATTCGATTATGCTACCATAAGCAATGGCTTCATGACACACCAAGGCCCCTAGGGCAGCCCTCAGGAGGCATACTATGGTTCTAACCACTTTGTACAAGGTTTTGAAAGGTTCTAAGACACTTTTGGCTCCTTTTGGACACCATTCTACTATTTTTTCCACCCTGGGATGAATACAAAACCTATTCATCCTACCCTAGAATGAATAGCAATATTCATCCCAAGGAGGAGCGAATAGTAGGTTTAACTGGAAAAAAGTCAAATCTGGATAAATGGCACCTAACAATAGTTACTTTTATATTTTCCAATGCCTATAAAGTTAGAGCACACAAAATATTAATGCTCCATACCATGAGGGAGGCCAAATTGGGAGATTCTCTTCCCCCTCCAACACATGTCACCCTACTGGCCAAGTGGCACCTCGTGCCTCGCATGCCTTCGCATGTATTTTGACCCATGAGGCCTCCTTGGGCTATAAAGTGGATGTATTTTCCACAAAATTGGAGAGGAGATTTTGAGGACAATGTTATAGAGTACTTCCAATATTTCCTTCCACCCTTTTGTGCCCATTTTTCCCTCAAAATATCTACCTAGAGAAGGAGGTTTGTGAGTGAACTAGGAGGCATAATTTGTTACAAAACCAAACCATATGAGTGAATTCTCATACCAAATGTGAAAAAAATACCCATTAGAGTATTTTTTACCATTTACAAATGGAATTGGTGGTAAAATTTAGGTAAAACTGGTGGGCATCCCACCCTCGGGTGCCCCCCAATTTGTGACAGACCTATTCATCCTACCCTATTATGAATAGAAATATGTGTATAATTTTATAAATATTTTTAATTAGTTAATTTATAAATGCTATTACTATGCTACTGTTTAAATTTGAGGTCAATCTGAGCTATATTGGCCAAGATATTGCATTTTTAGTGTTTTATAGGGTCTCTTGCAGGTATCCAACAATCATTTGAGAGAACACCCAAAATATGAATGATATTGAAAATATGATCAAATGGGTTTTATTATAATAGAATTTTATGTATTATTTCCAATTTTTATGGATTTTGGATATGCGTAGGGTTAGAAATTTCTTGCTTTAGATTTTGTAGGTTGCAAACGGTCACTTCAATTGCAAAACCCCATAGGTTGCAATTTTGGTGCAATTTCTGGTGATATATTCCCAAAACCACTTATTTTACATAAAATTTTCATATTTAGTCAACTGGAGTTGGTTTTATGTATTTTATCACTAATAGTCGTTTTACTCCTGTGGGGATTGCATGCTTTTTATCACATGCACTCGCTATTTGATGTTTTTGGTTTACTTGTGTGCATGTTTAATTCATTATAGCACATTGGAAAGGAGTATAAGACATCTTTATCAAAGACACAAGTGGTAGAAACCTTGGCCTGCTCACTTCGATTATGGGTATGAGGAAAGACATTAGATGTGCACCTGAATTTCTTGAAGGATTTTGGTTCTTGGGCATCCGAGTTGTAAACATTTGTATCACCCATTTTGAGCCCTAAAGGGGATGCATTGTAACCTAGAATTTGATATATATGATTAATAATATGTCTATTTGTTTTGCTTTATTTCTTGTTATTCGTTATCTTTCCACTTTACTTGCATGCTTTCATTTGACGCTCATAAGAGATAGGGCATATATACATGCATTTTTTATATTCATTTGGTGCATCATTTTTTCCTACTTCAGTGGAAATCATGGTGGGACCTAGTTTCTTTTTCTTTAGGTAAATTTTGGATCTCATTTTTCATCTTTTTATGTTGCAGGTGCTATTCATTTTGGATCGAAACGAACTTTGACCTGCTATTCATGCCACCCTAGGATGAATGCAAATTGATCACACCCTAGAATGAATATAGACATGCTATTCATACCAACCTAGAGTAAATATAAACTAGAGAGCTTTTTGAGCATAATTCCAAAAATAACAAGTTTTGGCAGTGATGAGGTAGGTCCCTGAGTCTTCCATATTTGTTTTGCATTTATGAAAACTATTTATTTTTCACATTATCTAGTTTTTATCGCATATTTTATTGTTTAGAAATGTTTGAATCTAGTTTTATTTTATTAAATGCAAAAAAAAAACACATAAAAGGAGAAAAAGCAAAATAAATTTAAAGTAGGAATGCATCTCTATGGTTTGCTTGATTGTAGCCTACCCAATGGGTAGGCTAGCATTTAGGGTTTCTGCATTTATAGATACATTCATGAGTTATTTTTTTATATATACTAACCTTTATGAAAGTAAAACACACCTTATGCATACATTTAGTGAATGATCATTGAATGCTTCTTTGCTTACTTTCTTTAAAGTTAAAAGGAACCTCACACATCACATTTCATTTTAACATCGGTGGCATTGGGCTCTCACATCCAACCCATCGATCGAGACCAATAGTGGATGTAATTACCACTCGATTGGCTCATGTGAAAGAGTATCATTGGGAGCTGTCCGTGGCCAAGGTATACCCAAGAACTATCCTAACCATAAAAAATAGCATGCATTTCTATTTAGAGGGGTGTATCACTACACACGGGGTGCTAGGTGAGGGTTGGTAGTACCTATGCAACCTCGTTTAATATGGATTTCATCATCATATTCAGCTTGTGCAAATATATAGGTGAAATCCTTTAAATATTTAAGTACATCATCCAACAAGATTTTCAAACATGTGACAAACATGTGACACAAGGTCATTATTTAAAAGAAACACATTTGAAACATACAAAATAGTTTAGGGATTCACATATAAAACTTAAAAGAGATAATCATTTACTTATTGAGTGTTTCCTTTATTGTTTGTTGTTTCATTAAAAATTTGTAAATAAGATAATCATCTAGGGTTTGATAGAGAGGCATGATGGTATACACTCGTAGCCAAGCCCAATCATGGGCGGAAGCTATGGAGAGTGGGTTAGGAGACATGAGTCGTATCCACTTTAGCACTAAGGACTTGGTTATACCTCCTTGGTGAGCCTCTACTCCACCTAGCCCAAAGATAGTAGGGCATGAGCCACACCTTTGAGGGGACCCTTTGTGGGACACCCTAAGGGATGAAGGAAATTACTTGGGAGAGTGTTATCGGTATGTATATGCATCATAGGCCTTCCTTGATGAAAGGAAAAAATACACTGAGGTGATAATAGACAAAGTAGTACCACACATCCATGTACCTATTAGGGCTAACATGCATATTCATAGGCAAGAGCACGACTCCACACACTGGGCAGAGCAAGTCAATACGACTTTGCCTATGCATCACCTTGATGGGATACAATAGATTAGGAAATCTAACGGGTATGACACTCATCACTCAAGGTGAGCCAAATTCGCCCTACCCTTCCTCATCCACGAGGGAAGACATGAGGAAATCCTTGATTTTCCTCAGGAGTAGTATTTTTCACATGCCCGATGTACCTCTGCACCTTTTGAGTGTAATGAGCATATGTTCCAACCCAAACCTCAAGTCAATATGGTGAACCTCAAAAGAGGCGAGCACCTGATAGATATCATAGATTATCTTGAACAAGGTCAGTCCCAAGGCAAGGCCCATAGACTCCTTAGGCATCACATAGCAGAACAAATTAAGCAAGTAGTTGCAAAGTATGTGGACGACCAAGCTTAGTTCAAGTAGCTTCAATGGGACAAAGAACAACTAGACCACTTGCATCAGATTGATAAAGAGAGGATTGAACAGTAAACCAATGAGCTATTCCAGCAGACTCTATGGGAGAGGGTCCCTACCCCTAAGACCCATAGGTAGGAAGGCCCCTCGAGGCAACCCATTTTTTTTCAAGAGAGGTCTCCTAGACCTTATCTGATGTTGCCTCCATGGCCTCCTAGGATAGATTGAGACTTACCTCATTGGCCAGATGCAAGGTGTCCACAACAGGTGGATACCCATCTTTATAGACTAGCTCGAGAGACACCCTATGGGGCCTACAGTGAGCATGAGTCAAAAGTAGAGTATTTGGAGATGCCTTATCAAGGTAGGGGGGTGATAGGCCACCACCCCATAATAGGTTGGAGGATCCTAGACCTCCACCATAGGATGTGAGCAAGAATGAGGAGATCAAGTCCTTAGACCCATATAAAGAGCTACGAGAGTTCCTAGAGTCAGTAGAGAACAAGACCTCTAGGTTTGGATCTCAAAAGACCACTATGCACCAAATATGTAGTCAGCCCATCCATCCTTCAATGCTTGTGCCTCCCTATCTAGAGCAATTTAAGTTGCCTCAGTTGGATATATTTAAGAGAGAAGAGGATGCATAGAAGCATGTCACAAGATTTTTGGGCCAATGCTTCGGCATTCATGATGATGATGCTTTACTTTTATAGATGTTTATGACTACCATTTTGGGACTCACCTTGGAGTGGTTTTACCAGCTCACTAAGCATAGCATCCAAAATTTGGATCAACTTGCAAACGTATTCCTATAATGCTTCACCTTCAATACCAAGAGGAAGGCTACACTGGCCAACGTAGATGGGTTAAAAAAATATGATGATGAGTCAATAACAAATTATAGTAATAGGTGATAGGCCTTGCTCTCCAAACTATCTTATCTCCTCCCCATATTAGAGCTTACTCATATGTTCTCCAAGATCTACTTGAAGCCCATATCCTTATTATTCTAGCTATAATAATACCCCACTCTTGAAGATGCCCTAACATATGCTAGGATCATCGAATTCATCAAGATTCAAGAGGGGGAAATTGTGAATCCTCACAAGGAGTGGAGAAAGAATACTAAGACAACCCCAGTGTAGTCTAAGCTAGTAGTAATGAATCAGGTTGCCATTAGTGTCCTAGGGTTAGCACAAGCTGTACCTCCTCAAAAGCTAAATTATCAAGCCATGCCTTGGGACTATGCCAAGGACAACCAAAATAGTTAAGGGAAAAATCAATAGAGCTACCCCAAGAGGTAGTTCATGCCCCTTACAGAGTCCATGGACTCATTTTTTGAGCACCTCTTAGTGGTAAATTTGATCAATCTACCTGAGAGTTGACCTATCGACCCGATTGCACCTAGGCCCAAAGGATACACAGAAGACCTATATTGCAAATTTCATAGGCAAAAATAGCATGATGTGAACATGTGATACAAGTTTAAAAACTTGGTACAAGACATGATTGATAGGAAGATCCTTCAGGTAGACAACCTTATCACACTAAACAACCAATAGATGAAGGTCTTTAAAGATTCCCTACCTGGCCATGTGGAGCAAGCCAAGCCAGTGCCCCAGGTGAATGAGGTTCACCATGCCCCTCCTCAATAAGGGTATGTCAGCATGATCAACATTGTCATGAGGAACAAGCGGTATCCAAGTCTAGCTGCACCACCTATGACTCAAAGTTATGTCCCTTTGATGTCACAACAACCATCACCTCCTCTAACGAGCCTTCCACCTAGGCCCGTGGCCACCATTAAGAGTGGGCTCACTCAGAGCTTAAGAACTTCTACCTGGCTCTCCATATATGAGCTGATTCAATAATCACAACCTCATAGAGAGGATTTTATGGATATCTTTAAGGCCATAGAGCTTCAGCCCTATGAGTCTAACTCATTTAAAATTTTGTGGGGCATGTAAGATAGTGCACTGAACCAATAATCATATTTTGAGAAGATGAGCTTAAATTGGTTCCAAATGATATGGTGGACCCTCCCTTGCACATCGTCGCATGTGTAAATGGGACACCATACAAGAGAGTGTTGATAGACACCACGTCTTCTAGCAATATCATCACCATGATAGCTCTCAAGCACTTGAAGCTTCTAGAATCCCATATTGTCACATCTACATACACCCTTCAAGAATTTAATGATGCCATATGCTTGATAATTGGTACGATTGTCCTATCGATTAAAGTAGGAGAAAAAACCATCTCGATGCTATGCCACATACTAGAGGGTGAGATCGCATAAAATATCCTATTAGGTAGACCGTGTATTAGGGACATGAAGTGCATCCCTTCCATTGCTCACTAGTACCTCAAGTACACTCATGAAGGGCAAGTTCATGTCATCCCTATAGACCTAGAGCCCTACAAGTATTGTAACATGGTGCATTAGCTCCCTGAGTTAACCTTACCATAAATACACCTAGATTTCCAACCGAATAAATCTAGCCAAGGTTTGACCCCCTCATCATCGCATGATATACCTTCCATAGCATCAACACCTACTTTGATACCCATTAGGATAGTTTATACTTTATTGAGGAACCCAATGAAGAAGCCTATTGATGAGGTCCAACTGACCATATCCACCATCTCCACAAAGGAGATACCTAGCCCAGATGATGAAGAGCTACCACAAGAGATAGACGATGAATCAAATTAGGTCTTGCTCTCATCACTCTTCTATCTACATCCTTAGGTGATAATGCACTTGGATTCCATCAAATTAGGAGAATACATGGTTAGGAATTTCATAGCTACCCCTAATATAGAGTTAGTGTAAGACATGGGTCAACCCCCTCTTATCATAGGCACTATTGTGCCCCTAGTCATCCTCCATAATTAAAAAAATTTCATCTATGGGGGACTTGACTACGACATCAAACCCTACCAACAATAGGAGGAGGATGAGGAGCCCTTCATAGAAGACATAAACTACTTGTCTAATCCTAAATTCACCCTAAAGTACCTTGAACTTTACAATTGGTATGGTTATGGGTTAGGCTTGTATGAACAAGGAACGTGGGTTCCATTTCAACCCCAATACCAGATTCCATATGATAAATTGAGATTGGGACATAATCACCCCTTTCCCCTAGATGTTCTAATAGATTTTTTGGAGTGCATATGCCTCAATTATAGAGATGATTTAGCCCGAGATCCCTTTGCCAACCCTAATCACATCTACTCACTAGGGGACTATTTCCCTTTGCTCTTGGGATATGATAAACAACCTCATTATGGTATTGTTGGAACCGATTCTTGCATCCGTAGGAAATCAATTGTCATGCTACAAGAATCCGTTTGAAACCAACGAGCTATTACAGGCTCTGGTCGACCTGCCTCATGTTCTGCTAAACCCGAATATTGCTAAAGAAGATGGCAGAATGGGTAAGGAAACCCCAATGGCAATTCTTTAATTAAGCTTCTAATTTGCATGCTCCAGATTTATATTAAACTATAAGTATTTTTATTAAAATGACCAAGCATGAAAATAACCAACTAGTTATGCCTTATGTAGACCGGTGCCTAGATTCATTGGGTTGTTATAGCAATTTAACAACAATTTTAATATGAAACAGAGAGAAGGGGAGAAGAAAATTGGCGTTCTTAATCTCATTCGAATATCGTAATAAAATCAAGAGTTAACCAATGAAAGAAACGTATATAATGCATTCAAATAATGTAACCCATTATACAGATACACACAATACTGAGACAAAGAAATGACAGGAATAAAACCCAGAATTGTATTGATTTCATAAAATATTACATGCAGAGTGGGCGGGATGCCTTTTAACTCTATTTTTCTTAAAGAAATACATCAATACAATGAAGAGGACTCTGTTCAAATAATGTAACAGGTCTCTCCAACTCTCCTTGTTCCAATCTGGTAACAAAAGAATCTCTGAATCCTAGGCTCAATAAGACTAGAAATATTCTCAACTTCTTGAACGCTTTCCTATCATACAATCCTGCACAACAAGGGGAGGAAGAAAGAATGAATAAAATAAAATAGACACAAAGAAATACAACAACACAACTAACAGGGCACTCAAGTATACCTCTTAGCAAAAATGCTATTCTCTAATTGCTTGATGCAGAATCCAGACTTGCCTGCCTCCTTTTATAGCTGTTGGTTCTTGATTCTGTTATTCTTGGTTTACTTTTGACTGTACACTTGGCAGATTCTGATTGAATCTCCAAAATTGATGTTGTCCAGCTGGCTTTGTTCTGAACTGACTGTGCTCTCTTCTTTGACTTGTTCAAACATATTCCCACTCAACTAGTGATTTAAGTATGAGGAGAACTTTTGCTTATTTCTGCTATTTCTTGGTGCGTTTAGCTGTTGCTCTCCGAACTGGCCTCTTTTGAGTTGCCTTTCCTTGATCCTTTGATCCTTTAACTACCCCAGAGATATCTCCTATTTTTGCAGTTGTCTATGGTGCAGAATCTACTTTTTGTTGAGTGCAGGTATTGACCCTTTTTCCCTTTAAACTCCTTTGCAACCCTTTAATATGCTCATCAATCAACCTCCATATTTCTATGTCAAAAGTGGCTGCAATCCTGAGCATATTCATTTCTTGCAGAATTTTGTTTTTTTGTATAACAATAACAGGCATGTTTCTGTCATACTGAAGTAGTAAGGCTTCTGTAGCATTCACCATGAGTGTAGTTTGTTTAATCATCTCCTCCTCATCACCTTGTTCATAGTCAAATCTCTCAAGGGTTTCTTTGAATATTCCTTCTATGTCTGATGCTTCCAGGCATTGATCTAAGGACAGGCCAATATCTGTCAGTTTATCTATAGCATCCTTTATCAGATCATTCATCTCAGTCACAGAATTTGTCCATTTTTCTTGGTTTGATCCAAACAGGGCTGCTTTGAAAAATTCAAAATTGATTTGAATTTTATTGCCTTCAGGTGTTGTTATTTCTTGTCCTTGCAGTTCTTCAAAATGATCCCCTATGTAGTCCAGGGTTGGGTGAATGAATTTAAAATATTTTTCTCTTTCCTGCATCAAGGTCATGATTTCTTGAGTAGTTATTTGAATCACCCTTATTTTCCTGAACATTTCAGTAAAACCTTTGGCCTGAGCTTTTATTCTTTTGTACATGTCTTTCCTCATTACATTCAAATAATATACATGATCTTGAACTTTGGTCACTACAAGGGGTTGGGCAATTGAAGCATTTTTCTTATTTAATTCTTCCTGTTGCTTACTTATCACAACTTTCAATTCTGCTTTTTCTTCTTCCTCTTGACTCAATTGCTTTTTGAGTGTTTCAATTTTTTCAACAAATTGGTCTATGACTTGATTACTCATAGTTTTGGCAAGCTTTGCCATATCAGCTTCTTTACCCAGTAGTGATGATCCTCCTGTTTCCTCATTGGTACTGAAGACTAGTGGGTTTTGTAGAGGAGGGAGATCAACCTTAGCAATATCTGACACAACTGTCCCCATTTCTGCCTTTTTTGAAGATTGTTCTTCTATATTTCCCATTCCTACTACTAACTGTAACTCTTGTTCATCTGTAGCAGTAAAGGCCACCTGTTCATCTGTTCTTTCCAAAACAACCTTGGCAATAGGTAGAGATAATCTAGGTTTCTTAGCTTCTACTGGAGCTATTTCTGTTTGAATTTTTATTGAGTAGCTTCGGAAGAGGCCACCCAATCCACCTTTTACTTGTATTACTATTGGAATTTTTATCTCCTATCCCTTTATGTTTATAGAAGTCGGGATGGCCATGGGTGCCAATTTCTTCACACTGGTCATAACTAAAACATTATCAGGTATAGGAACTACAACCTGCTTTGTTGATGGTGCTTTTTGAGAGGATGAAGTTACTATTTCTTTGCCCTTATCTGTATAGGTTTGTTGAGGAGCTTCTTTTGGTGCTGCCTCTATTCTGGGCTGGTCATTCACTAGGAGTTTAACCTGTTGTTCTACTATATCAACAGTTCTAATAGTGACCTCCATTAAGTCTATGTCCTGCTCCTCTATCAATTCCAGCAAAGGGTCTTCTTTAATTGTTGGGTGTGTCCTTGGCATAACAGGTGTTGTAGTATCCACTGAAATCTCCCGAAGCCTTCTTAGTTCGGTTGGGTAGTCATAGGCTTCACAAACCTGTGTGCTACCTCTCTTTTCTGGAGGGAAATTATCCCATACTGTCTGTAAATCTGATTTTTTCTCTATAGCTTCTAATAAGCTCTCTTCAAAAGCATCTTCTCGATGCTTGATTCGAGCATACTCTCTCTTCTCCATCATCTTGCTGTAAGTTCCTTTTGGGTCATAAAACCTCCATGACACTTCATCGAATCCCATATTGTCCAGTTCAAACATTCCCTTGAGTAGGGAAGGATATCCAACAAATACATAATCTCCAAAATGGCAAGGAACATCAAGCCAGGGGACTTTCCCATGCTTCTTAACCAGTCTCATTTTAGCCTCTTCTACCACTTGTCTGCATAATTCTAGGGCTGCTATGGACAATGGGTAGTACTGGGGTAACACCTTAGGAGGGATTTTAGCTCCATATAATCTGATGTAAGTAAAACCCTCTGTGAAGAAGAAATCTCCTATCTCTTTTTCTTTAATGAATGCCCTTACCCCTGGCCCTAATATTTCTAGAATTAGCCCAGTTAAGGCCCAATGGATTTCTACCAAGAAGCGATCACAAAACCAGCCCATGTGAGTTCATCCTTCATGAAGTCTCCAGAAGCTATTCTGTACATAGGGGCTATCTATGGCTTTTAATCTCTTACGGGCTTCTTCCCCCAATTGGCCCACTATTAAGTGAGTGAGAAAAGAATATTGTGAAAAGTGAGGCATCTCCTGCCTCTATTCGAATATTGCTCTCTTTAGTTCTACCATTTCTCTATGTATTTGTGAGCTCAATTCCAGTTCCTAGGTGTAGATAGGGGTGTTATGTCCTCTATTACATTGAGCAGCTAAATACAAAACTCTTTTCATTATTCTACTCATATCCTGTACTCCCAATACTATGTTTATCATGTCACATAAGTCTTGTACCTAGGGTTTAAAAGCATTTTTATTAATTGGGAATTTTTTCTCTATTTCTGCATATGTATCAAACAATTTTTTAAAAATTTCCATATCAATGAACATGCGAGATTGGTGTTCGATTACCTGGTCCACCAGAAATGTGGTATACTTCATCATATTGAACACTTCCTGGATATCTTCGACTTTGGCACTGAACACCTTCCGATTCTTGTGGTCTCGAAAGGTCCTTGTTCTTTCATCATATGCCACTGCTAACCAAGCCATCAAATCTGAGGAGAAATGCACTTTTGGGCATATCAACTTTCCAAGGTTACTGTTCCATCTGTTGTCTCTGGGGAAACCCTTGTACTACCAGTTTTGAGCTTTATGGAACAAATCTACCATTATCCATGGGGTTCTGTTATCGCCTTCCATTACTCGGGTGAAACTCTTAATGCAGGCATTGTCGATCTCGTATAGTTGAGCTGAGTTGGGTTTTTTATCTGCCCCACATTTCTAGGCAAAATCATACATAGTGGTACCAGGAATAGGCGGTCCAAAAATCATAGAATAGGGTGATTTATCTATGATAAACTTTACGGCTTCTCGTGTATCTATAGGTATGAACACATCTCCCCATGATGCCATTGCTCTCACGATTGCTGGTCAAGTTCTTCTTCGAGTTCTCAGAAAATGAATACTCTCTTCCTTCTGTGCTTCTGATGTATCAATTCCAATTCTTGGTATACCAGTGGAGTGGCCTTGACTGGTTTCGTAAGTTCATATACAGGGTGGTGGATTGAACTTGATAAATTTGCACATTTCGTTATTGACCTGATGCCACCAACCGTTGTTCAAAATTGGCCAATGGAATCATGCCAACTCAGTATTTTTTAGAGTTTTGTGCTTTATGATGGGTGATATCTATTAACTTGCGAGCCTGGGTCCCTTTGATATGTGGGCCTACAATCATTCATGCTTTCTATTCATTCATCAATGGGGATATTTTAATCTGATGTGGAATGGTATGTTTTGGGCCTCGTGCCATCTCAGATCCGAGTGATAACTACATCTTCGGGATCCATTATGTCTCCCTTGGGGTCTTCGTGATATCCGACTCTTGGTGTGAGTGTAGGTTTTTACCTATGATGTCCCTTTTTCCCTAAGTCAACCGTGATTAATCACAACCATCGGATTGATCTGAGATGAAGCGCATCCGTTGATCTCTCAAAACTTGTGTGATAGTTAGTGTACCTATTCTCATGTAAACACTTGAAATAACATGTTTTATTGGTCTTCAATTAATCATATTTATCCGATGTTAATCCTTATATTGTTAAACCTTAATAACTTGTTTTAATCGATGGTAATCATAAAATACACTTACTTTTATTTTGCGATCATCGTTGGATCTTATGGTGGTGAGGCATGACCATTGGATCATACATATGCATGTATTCTTTAATAAATGGGAAAAATTCATACGTACCTCGACTAAATTAATCAACCCAATGCTTAGATTAACCTTTGATTATCTTCCCATATGCGCACCATTGGATCTGGGTGGTCAATGACCATCGTCATTCGATTCATGTGTTATAAGAAGGTCTTTATTTAGCCTTTGGATCTTTGTCACCAGTTATAGGCCTTCACGTCCATTGATTCTCGATTTAGTTTATGCACTGCCATTTGATCACTGACAAGATGCATGCTAGATAATGATGTTATAGACCTTTGCTTTTCTATTAATCATGATTAAGGTGAAAAAGGGGGAAGATTAGTCAATGTATTAAACCCTTACTAAACATGATTAATATCAATTAATTTTATCCTTACCCATGCCTTTTACCTTCCATCCTATGATTTTGGCGCGGTCATCGGATCTGAGTGGAGACAAGCGCAACCATTGGATCTAATCAACCTGCACGTTAGTTTAATCAAGCATTTATAATATTAATCATGATTAGGGCAAAAAGGGGGAAAATTAGCTGATGTATTAAACCCTTGCTAATCATGATTAACTTTAATTAATTTCTCCCAATCCTTAACCCTCTTTAATGCATCTTTAATTAGTGCGCCACCATTAGATTTAAGATCGATCGAGCACGGTCATTCGATCTTGGTAACTAGCATGATGATTAATCAAATGGGACATGTTCTCTTAATATTAATTTTAAAGTTCATTTTAATCAAAGCAGTCATGACCGTTGATCTAAGCTTCGTTCAGCATGATCATCCGATCTATCGGACTTGCTCAGATTTTAACTTGACATTTGACTTATGACGACTTTACTTTAAACCTTTGACTCTTTAGAGGATGTGTAACCATTGATTTTATGGATGATTGAGCATTGTCATCTGATTTGTTTATACTTACTCACTACTTAATCAGAATGTTGACCATTATGACTCATGCTTAAACTTTTGACTTTTTGGATAGCATGTGACCATTGATTTGATCCTCGATGAAGTGCTATCATTGATCTTGTTAAAGGTGCAAGGATTTTAACTTTATTAGAGCCTTAGGTTTAACCTTTGGAGTCTTTAGTGAGCGTGCATCCATTGGATTTGGTCCTCGATGAAGCGTTGCCATTAGATTGAAGACAACTTGCTCGATTTTTAAATCTTAGGTTAAGTTTTATTGACCTTTTGACTTATCTTTCGGACTATTTCATGAGTGCGCATCCATCAGATTTTCTCAGGTGATGCGCTTCCATCCGATTAAGTCTAAGGTGCAACCTTTTTACTTCTTGACTACGCTTGACTTTTGACTTATCTTCGGTTTGATTTTATTAAAGCGCTATCATCCGATTTCTCTGGATCGTGCGCGGCCCTTGGATTAAATCTGAGGTGCTCACCAATTAGCTTAGCGGGGTGCATACCCTTAGGCTTTTAATCAATTAATATTTATTTTAACCTTAGGTTTTTGATACTTTGAGACCATAGTGAAATGACTTAACCGACTTTAGATTTTAGGAGACTTTATTTGTCGGTTTAGGCCCAAGGAAAATATTTAGGAAGGTCAAACTTTGACTTGGGGATTTAATTTGAAATTTTCTTCCCTAACTATTCGAGGTACTTTGATTAATACAATGAAGCCCACATTATTAAAAAGGCTAAGGTTAGACTTTATCAAACCAACCAATGAAAAATTGAATTACTCACAACAACTTTAAGCAATGACCAACAATATAAGCAGTTTGATTGAAACCAAAAATTTAAATTTGGGGGTTTCAAAGTTGAGTCAAATTTGGCTCCAACATAGGCTCTGACTGGGACAATGTGTTGAAAACATGAAGCACTTGAGAACCACAGAATCTCCTGGTTTTATTTTGCAAAAATTTAACAAAAAACAACAAAATTTTGATTGCTAAACAAAACTTGAAATGCATAACAGAAAAAACTTCCTTCCTCTTTTTCTTTCTTTTCTTCATCATTCATTTTTATATATATACTGAAAACATGATATCAAAGCAAGTAGAGTATGGAAAACTGTAGATCCCTTTTCATTCAATTTGGAAACAAAGGTTTAGAAATTTTAGAAATCAATGAGTTTTATTTTGAAATATAGTAATGCTTGTTTTAGCTAAGTCATAAGATATGATTACACAGATTTTGTCACAGCCATTTGTCTCATCATATTTTTTCCCATGTGTGTGTTTGTGCATTCTTTTTTGGATTTCTAAATCTTTCAGAACTTTATCATATCTGAGCAAAATAGCCAAGCCTAATATGTGATTTCACTCTTTAAAAATTTTCACCATTCTGTAGGGCTCCACTGCTAGTCAGGCGTCTATAGCCTCGGTGGAGTTGCTTCTAATCCCATATTAGTTTTACCCTACTACCAATCAAGCGTCTATAGCCCCGATAGAGGTTTTCCAAGATATCTCAGGCAGTGACTCAATTTTACTTTATTTTTTATTTTTCTTTCTCGTGAGAGAAGTGTTTGGATATATAAGCAAATTGTGCAATAAGTATGCCTGAGTTGAGGATTAGTTTCTGGCTATAAAATATGAGTGTAATAATTTTTGGCTCAACTACCCTCTCAAAGATAACTCAGTTCTTTGGACCTTTGAAGTCACTTTAAGTATCATTTGTAATGTGAGGCTTGACATGATGTTTCAATCAACTTTGTTTTCTATTCTGTTTTATCTCATATCAAACAACTATTGCATAAACACTCATTTTTGACAGAATTGTAAAGCTCATCAATATCTAAAATAAATTCCCTTTTTCTTTTTATTGTTTTTTGTGGAATCAATAGTTAGATATACTCATCAAACTAAGATATCATGTATACAATAAACTCAAAATTATTCAAGAACAAAAGGGAAGCTTTAACTAATAAACAAAATACACCACTCTATTTTTGGATTTTTGTTTTTCTATTTTTATTTTTTTTGTAAAGTACACCTTCAACAGGGATTGTACATTTTGAGGTGTTGGCCATTAATAGGGATAGCCATTATTTCTCCCTGCAAATTCTGTAGCTTGTAAGTATTCTGACTGATAACATGGGCAATTTGGTATGGGCCAATCCATTTAGGTTCAAACTTACCCTTTTCACCATGCTTATCATTTTTAGGATCCCAATAGATGACTATATCTCCTTGAGAAAAAGGAGTACCCTTGGCTTTCTTATTAAACAAATTTATAGTTTTCTGGGTTTGTTCCATCATTCTATTGAGGGTCTCTCTTCTTTGTTCTTCTAACAAGACAATTTGGTCAAGCCTTCTCTGAATGGGATCAGGGTTTTCATGATCTTGCAATAAAAGGGAAAGTGCCATTTTTTCCATTTTTGGGGGCAGTAGGGCTTTTTCTCCATAAACCATCTCATAGGGGGTTCTTCCTGTATTTCTTTTAATAGACAACCTATCAGCCCATAAAGCAAATTTAAGTTCACTGTCCCATCCCCTTTTGTTTTTGCCTAATGACCTTTTTATTCTTGTTATTACATTTTTATTTGATGACTCGGCTAGACCATTTCCTTGGGGATAATAATTAGCAGAATGAGATAATTCAATTCCATATTCAGCACAAAATTCTACCATTTCATATGACACAAAATATTGAGCATTATCAGTTACAAGCTTTTTAGGAACTCCATACCTGGTCAAGATATTTTCTTCTATGAATCTGATGACTACAACAGATGTAGATGTTCTCAAAGGTGCAACTTCCACCCACTTGGTGAAGTAATCTATTGCAGTTATGATCCACTTATGCTGGCCAGATGAATTAGGCTTGATCTCTCCAATCAGGTCAATACCCCATTGAGAAAAAGGTGCTTCAATGATTACTGGCTTGAGGGGCATGGTTGGTAGATGCTTTTTCCCTATAAAAACTTGGCAGTTATGACAATTCCTTACATATTTATATACATCCTTAAAAAGGGATGGCCAATAATATCCTGCTCTCATGATTTTATTGGTTGTAGCTCTTGGAGCAAAATGTCCCCCACAGAAACCATTATGAAATTCATTAATTATTTTTGGGACTTCTCTTTCATATAAGTAGACTAATAATACTCCATCAGGATGTTTCCAATATAATACTCCATTTTGTATATAATACTTTTGAGCTTGAAGTTTGACTGACCTCATTCTATTTATTGACATGTTTTTGGGGAATGACAGAGTTTGTAGATAGGACAAAATTTCTTCATACCATTTACATTCTTCATTTTTTATTCTTCTGTCATCATATGTCTGATCTATGGTAAGAATATTTTTAGATCCTGCTTCTTCTTTGTTAGCCAACAGTTTAGCTAAACCCTGCCCTTTGATTGTTTTAACTATTTTGAATTCAACATCATATTGCAAAATTTTTACCATCCATCTTGTTGGTCTTCCCAATGGCTCTGATTGAGAAAAGATATCTTTTATTGCTATAAAGGGAATACAACAATAAACTTTGTTTGAGCCAAATATACCTTTAAAGTGTTCCAAATATTGGATGACTGCATAGGCATGTTTTTCCAGTAGGGTGTATTTAAGATTTGCTCCTTTTAGACTCGAGCTCATAAAGGCTATTGGCCTTTCATTATTTTCATTATCTTTTTGTGAAAGGACTACAGCAATAGAGTGTTCAGATGCATATGAATAGATATTAAAATCCTTTGCATAATCAGGGCAACTTAAAGTTGGAGTGGTTGATATGGCTTCTTTGATCTTGTTAAATGTTTCCATATTTTCTAATGTCCATTTTATTTCTCTAGTTTTCTTCACCATATCATTTATGGGTTTGGTCATTTCTACAAAATTTGGGACAAATATTCTGATAAAATTTATTTTGCCAAAGAATGACCTTACTCCTTTTAGATTCTTGGGTGGGGGAATTTTAGAAATGGCTTCTATCCTTTCTGGATCAATGCTTATCCCCTTTTCTGAAACTATATGACCTAGCAATTTTCCTTGTGTAGTTCCAAATATGCATTTTTTTGGATTTAGAGAGATTCCAAATTCCTTGCATCGGGAAAAAACTGCAGTCAAATGTTCTAGATGATCTTCTAGATTTTTAGAAAAAACTGTAATATCATCTAAGTACACTACTACAATTTTGAACATTAGTCCTTTGAAAGCAAAGTCCATCGCTCTTTGGAAAGTAGCACCTGCATTCATCAATCCAAAAGGTATTCTTAAATATTCAAATGTGCCCCAGGGTGTGGTGAATGTTGCCTTGTGTCTATCTTCTGGATTTATCAGAATTTGATTGTACCCTAAAAATCCATCTAACAGGGACAATCTAGTTGAACCTACTATTGCTTGCAGTAGTTGTTCCATGTTAGGCAATGGGTAATTGTCTTTCAGTGAGCTCTTGTTTAAATTTCTAAAATCCACGCATAGTCTAATGTCCCCATTATTTTTCCTAACTGGTACTAAGTTGGATATCCAGGAGGAAAATCTAACTTTTCTTATTATCTTGGAGTCCAACAATTTTTGAACTTCTTTTTGCATTATTGGGTGCAGAGTTGGATTGTACTTTCTCTATTTTTGTCTAAATGGCTTGGCCTCTTCTTTCAAGGGTATTATATGTGTCATCACATCCATTTTGAAAGTTTTGAGATCTTCATAGGTCCAAGAAAAATGTTCTTTGTTCTTTTTTAGGAAACTGATATATCCAACTTTTTCTTTAGCGAGGTAGTGCCATGTCTACTTTCACTATTCTGGGTTCTTTCATTGAGCCAATATTAATATCCTCAGATATCACTTCTCTACGTATAGGTTTATAGGCTTTGTCAAAATCATCAAATAGGCTTTCAAGAGACACCAATCCTTTGGGTATTCTATTAGTTTTCAACTGGATTACTTCTATTGGTTCTCCTATTTGATATTTTAACTTTTCTTCATATTTTTCATCATAGATGACATCCGCATATTGATTTTGCAAAGTCATAAAATCCTTAATATCTATATCATCTTGAAAAACCTGAAGATAGACTATGTTATCCGGCATAGAAGGTTTATAGACCGAGATAGTTGGAAATTTGTCCATGTACTCTGTAGTTATTTTTGGGTGATCTAGACCTGAGGCATTCACAGCTAAGAGATCTGCAACATAATTTTGTTCTCTAGGAATATATGAAATATTTTTTTGAAAAAATTGAAAAACTTGTATTAAAACAAAGAGCATATACAAGAGGGAGCGAAAACATCCCAACCAAGAACCAGGAAGCAAGAAGCCAAAACAAAGGGCAAGAGGGCAACACTTCCCAACTCAAAGCACAAGAAGAAAACCAGGCGCGAAATCGCGACATGTCGCGAAATCGCGACATGTCACGATATCGCGACAGTCAAGCCAGCCGAAGCCACATCCGAGCAACCGGTCGCGAAATCGCGACAGCAAGAGCCAGCAACCCCTGACCCCCAACAATGTCGCGATATCGCGACGGATTCTCCACAAAGCAGTCATCCCTCAAAAATGTCGCGATATCGCGACGCATTTTCCTTTTGCCACCTTTACGCCAGAAGTGTCACGAAATCGCGACAAGATTGCCATTCTTCAACCAATCCTTCCAAGTGTCGCGAAATCGCGACGAATTATCCTCATGAGGCACAAGCTCCAAAATGGTCACGAAATCGCGACGTCTTTTCCAGAAGTCATCAGTTGGCCAAAAGGGTCGCGAGATCGCGACAGCCAAAGCCAACAACCCCTGACCACCAACAATGTCGCGATATCGCGACGGATTCTCCACAAAGCAGTCATCCCTCAAAAATGTCACGATATCGCGACGCATTTTCCTTTTGCCACCTTTACACCAGAAGTGTCACGAAATCGCGACAAGATTGCCATTCTTCAACCAATCCTCCCAAGTGTCGCGAAATCGCGACGAATTATCCTCATGAGGCACAAGCTCCAAAATGGTCGCGAAATCGCGACGTCTTTTCCAGAAGTCATCAGTTGGCCAAAAGGGTCGCGATATCGCGACAGCCAAAGCCAGCAACCCCTGACCACCAACAATGTCGCGATATCGCGACGGATTCTCCACAAAGCAGTCATCCCTCAAAAATGTCGCGATATCGCGACGCATTTTCCTTTTGCCACCTTTACGCCAGAAGTGTCGCGAAATCGCGACAAGATTGCCATTCTTCAACCAATCCTCCCAAGTGTCACGAAATCGCGACGAATTATCCTCATGAGGCACAAGCTCCAAAATGGTCACGAAATCGCGACGTCTTTTCCAGAAGTCAGCAGTTCGCCAAAAATGTCGCGATATCGCGACAGTTCTTCTGTCTGGCGCCCAGTCATCAAAAACGTCGCGATATCGCGACGGTTTTTCCCCTTGTCTCCGAAACACAAAAACTATCGCGATATCGCGACGGTTTTTCCCCTTGTCCCTGCGCTCAAAGCGTCGCGATATCGCGACGGGAACCTTCCAAAGGCCGTGGCGACGAAACCTGTCGCGATATCGCGACAGTTTCCTGCCAAGGGCCGCGACAGCACAGCAAGTCACGAAAACGCGGCGAAAATCACCCTTAGCACAAAAATTTCTCATTGGTTCAAGAATTTTGCAAGTCCCTGTCGAATCTCAGCATCTTCCACAGGCATGTCACTGTGCAGCTGTACTCCTACCTCCTTTTTCGCACCCATCTTTGCAAGGAAATCGGCCGTCGAATTTAAGTCACGACTCACATGGATAGGGATCACATCTTCTAATTCCTTCCAAAGGTCCTTGATTTGAGAGACTAAAATCTGTATCTTCCAAGCTTTCAGAGCAAAGTTCCTCAAACAATCAAGAGCGCCAACTAGAATTTGAGAATCTGTCTCAAGGATTATCTTTCTGTATCCCTGATTGACGGCCCAGATGGAAGCAATTTTGATAGCATAGGCTTCGGCTTCATTATTGGTGGCTCTTCCCAGACCCTGTAGTTCCCAGTAAAGCACAGTTCCAGCATGATCACGGCACACAACACCAACTCCAGCATTGCCCGGATTGCCCTTTGCAGCTCCGTCTGTGTTAATTTTAACCCAGCCTGCTGGGGGGGTTTCCAACTGGCTATGTTCTTTCTAGCTTGAGCGACAGCTCTCTCTTCCTGTGGACCCAGCTCAGCCAAAATTTCCTCTTCAGCATATATGGCAACCGTCTCTGTGACTTTGCTCCAGATAACCTGCCAAATTCCATCTAGCGAGGAGAAAGTCTCTCTAAAGATTCGAGCGTTTCTTTCCAACCATCTTTCCACCAGATGAAGGAAAGACCAAGATCCCACCCCAGTCGAAGGGCTTTAGATTTAAATCTACCTTTCTTCCATCTTTGCCAGATATTGTTCCGAGTCAGAGCACCATTACTCTGGAGTTTAAAATGAGAGAACCACCGATTCCAGATCTGACCTGTGAAAGAGCACTCAAACATCAAATGATCAGCAGTCTCCTCATTCTTATGACATAAAATACACTGAGAAGGACCAATGATTCCTCTGTTTCTGAGGTTGTCAAAGGTGAGAATGCCATTGTGCATAAACTGCCAGGCAAAGAAGTTCACTTTCGGCCAGCACTTGGAATGCCAAATCTTCTTCCAATTTTGAACCGAAAATAAATGCGGGGGAGGCTCTGGGAGGATCTGATCATATCCAGCCTTCACTGTATAAACCCCAAGGTTCCCATGGCCCCAAGCTAACTCATCCTCTTCATCTCTGCCCGTGAGAAACCTAGCTGTCAAGATGTTGGTCAAAATGGTTGCTAGCTCCGGAGGGATTGTGACTGGCCACTCCTCCAACCGCTTAAACTTCTTGAATTTATACTCACCCAATTGGCTAGTGTTGAAATAATTCTCAATAGTGACCCAGCCCTGAGATTCTATGGCAGTTTTAATTGGAAGCAATTCAGGATATTCAGCAATGATGGGTGGATACTGGTCCCAAGAGTCAGTCCAGAAACGTGCCTTCTCCCCTCTTCCCACTTTCCAGAATAATTGGTCTTTAATAACTTGAGAACCCAACTTGAGAGCTTGCCAAACAAGGGATCCATTACCATCCAAAGGGAAGCGGCTTACTTCAAAGGGGTGAACTTGGCCCAAATATTTGCTGGTTAAGATTCTACTGAATAATGAAGATGGCTGGGAGATCCATCTCCAATACAATTTACCTGCTAAGGCTTTGTTGTTGAGTTTAGAGCTTCTCAACCCCAGCCCTCCTTTTTCTTTGGGCTGAGTAACTTTATCCCAGCCAACCAAGGCCCATTTCCTCTCACCTTTTGCTCCTTCCCATAAGAATCTTCTGGCCAATTTGTCCAGTTCTTTCCAAATAGAAGGTGGGGCAGCCAGGATAGAGAATTTATAAATTGGCATGGCTTGAATAACTGACTGTAAGAAGGTTAATCGGCCGCCATAGCTTAACCATTTATGAGACCAGTGGTTCATTCTGTCTTTGAAGCCATCCAAAAGATCTTTCCAAATGTCATTTTTCAATTTCTTGAAGTGCAAAGGAACCCCCAGGTAGACTATAGGAAGAGAAGTTCTAGTGAAGCCCAAAATCTCTATAATTCTGTCCTGTAGCCTATGGTCAAGGTTGAAAAAGACCACTTTGGATTTTCTGTCATTGATAACTTGATTGGAGGCCCTAAGGTAAACATTAAGAGATTCTCTGATTCCCCTGGCTTCCCTGAGACTGGCCACTCCAACCAGGCCAGTATCATCCACAAATTGTAAATGAGTCAGAATTTCTTCACCAACCTTAATACCAGTTATCAGGCCTTGATGTCTTCTTCTCAAGAAGAGTCTACCTAATCCTTCAGCTAGGATAAGGAATAGATAGGGAGAGCAAGGGTCCCCTTGTCGGAGACCACGAGAGGCTCCAAAAGGAGGCGAGGGAAGCCCCTTAATTAGAACAGAATAAGAAGGCGTGGAAACACAGCTCATAACCCAGTCTATCCAGTCCTGGGAAAAACCAAAGGCAGCCAACATCCTTGACAGGAAGCCCCACTCCACTCTATCATAGGCCTTGGACATATCCAGTTTGATGAACATTCCTTTGTTGCCAGAGATTTGCATTGAATGAATAGCCTCCTGAGCAAGAACCACTCCATCCAAGATCTGTCTACCTTCCACAAATCCCCCTTGTTCTGAGGAGATGATGTTATGAAGGAGAGGTTTAAGACGTTCAGCTATTATCTTTGTGATAATTTTATAAATCACATTACATAAGGCAATAGGTCTGAAGTCAGAGATATGAACCCCTTCCTCCCCCTTTGGAATTAGAGTGATGAAGGTATGATTTAGAGCCTTAAGCATTCTCTTATTGGTTCTGGACTCCTCTATAACAGCCAAAACATCTTCCTCCAAGGTATCCCAAAAGGCCTGGAAAAACTCAATAGGAAAACCGTCTGGACCGGGAGATTTGCCTGTGCTCATTCCAAAGACCACACTCTTCAATTCATCTCTATCAATGGGTCTAAGGAGAGCCTGATTTTCTTCTTGAGTGATAATAGGGGGAATAACATCAAGAACTTCATTTTGAGCCCCCACATCTTGCTCCCTATTTTCTGCAAAAAGCTTGGAGAAATAATCCACTGAGTGGGAGTGCATACCAGGAAGAGTATCATAGGAGTGTCCATTCTCATCTTGTAGAACTGCCATGTTATTCATCTGTCTTCTAGCACAGGCTGATCGATGGAAAAATTTTGTATTTCTATCTCCTTCCAATAACCAAGAATTTCTAGCCCACTGTTTCCAGTAAATTTCCTCTTGGTTATCAATGTCCTCCACAACTTTGCGCAAGGCATCATCTTCAGTTTTAAGCTGTTCAGTAATTATTCCTTCCCTGAATTGTTTCTGCACCTCCTCCCAGCGGGCCATCAAGGGGGCTCTTTGCAGTTGGAAGTCCGACTTATTAGCGTGCCTCCACTGTTTCAATTTACTTTTGACAAAATGAAGCTGTTTGTGGAATTTAAACATTGCAGTCCCAAAAGGTGGACGACCTTCTTCCCACCATTGCGGAATTTTCTCATGAAGGTCCTCCTTTTGTAGCCAAAAATTCTCAAATCTAAACGGTTTGTGGAACTGCCCTGTCTGAGTCCCACCCTCCAGCAGGATGGGAGAATGATCGAAAACAGGGCCGTCCAAAATCTGGAATTTAACATTCCACTTAACAAATGCCTCCTCTGAGACCAGAAAGCGATCCAGCTTTACCTTCCTACAGTGAGGCTCCCTCCTCTTGTTAGTCCAAGTGAAAAAAGTTCCAGGGCCTTGGATATCCACTAAGTGAAAAGCCTGGACCTGGGCAATCAGAAGCCTGTCCCCCGGGTCCAAAACAGGGGTTCCACCTTCCTGATCCCGAGCAGATAATTTGGCATTAAAGTCTCCAGCAATGATCCAGTCAAAAACTTGTCTTGAGGACCTCATGTTGTGAACAACTTTCCATTGGAGCCTCTGGGCATTAAGGCTTTGAGCCCCATAAAAATTTGTAATTAAAACATGCTCAGCTGTGACAATATTCCTGAAGTGAGATGTGAGAACACCCCTCCAGGCTATATGTTCTAAAGCAGTCCATTCCAGGGGGTTCCAAAAAGTGACAATCCCCCCTGAGGCACCTTGGGCAGCCACATCCATATAACCAGCGCCCCTTAGGAATATATGAAATATTGAAAGCCAAAAATTTATCAATTTCTTCCAGTGCTGCATTTCTATATTACTTAAGTCTAGGATGCTTGGTCTAATATTTACCTTTTATTTGCAATATAATAAGTTTTGCATCCCCTGTTACAGTTAAGTAGTTAATACCTAACTCTTTTGCTTTCCTTAGTGCTAATAGTAAAGCTTTGTACTCAGACACATTGTTTGTGCAAGGAAATTGCAATATGTAAGGTATACCAAGGTAATTTCCTTTAATATCAGTCAAATTTACACCTCCAACTACTCTAGATTGGGATTTAGCCCCATCAATTGACATGGTCCACATTTCTTGGGTTAATACTCGATTTGATTCGACATCAATTATTCTCATATCTTTTGGATCCATGTTCTTTACATCTGGTACTTCCATCAGGAATGGGTTGTGCCTTATTGAATAGACTCCCATCCCTTTTTTTGCCATAGAGTTAACTAAGTTAATCATGGTTTCATCTATTTTAATTAACTCTACAAAGTGTTTATTGAATGGTTCCCTTCTTAAAATTATATTCTCCTTATATGATATGGGGATGGTAGCATAAGACCAGTCTAGTTGTATTGATCCTCCTAGTTGTTATGCCCAATGCCTACTGAGTAATAGTGAGAAGAATTGGTCAACATAAACTACTGCTACATCCATGACAATGCCCTTTTTGGGATGTTGGTCTAGGAAAACTAATAATCCAATTATCACCCCTACAACAGGAATTTGTCTGTTATCCATTATAGAAATATGGGTAGAATATCTAGTACAGATTAATCTCATTTGGTTAGCTATTAAATTAGGCATGATATTATGTGAAGCTCCACTGTCAAGCATGCAATTACGAATCACATAACTTTACCCTTCATATGAATTATATCTTAATGACATGTAGAAGGGTTTGACAGAAGATGGTGATATTGTATCATGTTGATTTTGTCTAGAAGCATGAAAAGTAGGGTATTTTTTTTGCTCTACTAATCCAAAAGCTCTGCATACTTGTTCTCTGTATGTTTGAACTTTCATAAGTTCACAAAATGTGATATTAACTTTTTGCTTACTGATTTTTGACCCAACATCAAATTCTATCTTCTTTATATCCAATGGTTTACTAATTTTTTCTTTGGGAACTTCTTCTATTGATTCTATTACCTTAGGAGTAATTTTGTTATGGTTCCTATCAGTTTTCTCTTTACTAATATTTTTATTGGTGAAAATTTATCTTCTTGGTTCATTTGTAGATAATTTCTTTGTTATTTCAGGGACTGTTCTATTCCTTAAATTTAAAACATGGGTTACCTCTAATTCTTTAACCTCTTGAGCAGTGGGAATCAATTTACCTTGCTTCATCTTATCATATCTTGACTCATGTGATTTCTATAAGATTTTAGTTCCTTCAGTCACTAAGATCTAAGGATGATGATTTGAAGCATATTTATCCATGTCTTCTTCAAACAACATTTCTCTGGATTCATATTTAATGGACCAATATGCATTGATTCTTATATCCTCTTCTTATTTTGCATGCATATCTACATTATGTTGATCACTCAAGTGTATTCCACATGCATCAGTGTTATGGGGTGCATCACAAGTAGAGCAAAAATAAGGAAAACCTTAATCTACATTGATAGATGGCATTGGGTTAGGGACATTGTTCTGATCCCTTTCAGAATATCTCTTTTTCCAGTTGTTATTTCCATTACCCCTATTCCTATTCCCTTCTTCAAAACCATTGATGTTTTCCCAATTCTTGTTGTAAGTTTTCTTAAATGGGGGATGGTTGTCAACATGTGGTCTCTTGGTCTGTGAAGATTCACCATTATTTCCATTTATTTCAATTCTTGCTAACCTGTTACTCATGTTGTTGAACATTTTTGTCATTTGACTAGTCAACTTCTCCACAAGATCAATTTTAGTTCTTCTTTGTCTATCAAAAGCCACTCTCTTAGGTTTTCTCTAAGGCATGTCAACCCCTAAATAATAAGGCTTCATCTTATCACTATCAAGCATATTTATTTCTATATCCATTGCTTTTTCCATACAAACATCAATGGTAGTGGCTTTTTCTTGTCCTAATTCATAATTAAACTCTCCTTGAAAAGCATTCTTATAAAAACAAATAGACTGAATATCACTAGGCCTGAGGTTGGCAGGGATTTTGTTTCTTGTTTTTGAAAATCTTCTGTTAAAACCACTAACCGCCTCATTTTCTTTCTTCTTCATAGTGGCTAGCTCAGTTAACAATGATTGTTAATTTTTCCTTTCACCATACTTCTTTAGGAACACCTCTTCCATTTTGGTGAAGCCTGGGATATCATTGTTAGGAAGGAAATTAAACCATTCTCTAGCATATTTTTTTAAAGTCTACAGAAATAGTCTTAATACTACATATTCATGTTCAACTTCTAGACTATCCATTGCATATAATAAAATTTTGATATGATCCTCTCCAGTTACTGCATTGTTTCCTAAAAACTTAGGGAGGTATTTGTGATCTTTACTAGGTAAGGCATTTTAATTTATTAGTAATACAAAAGGCCTATATCTGTTAATTCTCCATAAATGAACATTACCCTGAGCCATAGCTACTATTGAATTTAATTTCACAGATGTAGTACCTAAGATGGTATGGGTATGGGTTGTTTGAACATAGATTGATATCCCCATTATTTTTCCTAACTAGTACTAAGTTGGATATCCAGGAGGAAAATTTGACTTTTCTTATTATCTTGAAATCCAACAATTTTTGAACCTCTTTTTACATTACTGGGTGTAGAGTTGGATTGTACTTTTTCTATTTTTGTCTAAATGGCTTGGCCTCTTCTTTCAAGGGTATTATATGTGTCATCACATCCATTTTGAAATTTTTAAGATCTTCATAGGTCCAAGAAAAATGTTCTTTGTTATTTTTTAGGAAACTGATATATCCAGCCTTTTCTTTAGCAGGTAATGCCATGTCTACTTTCACTATTCTAGGTTCTTTTATTGAGCCAATATTAATATCCTTAGATATCACTTCTTTATGTATAGGTTTATAGGATTTATCAAAATCATCAAATAGGCTTTCAACAGACACCAATCCTTTGGGTATTCTATTAGTTTTCAACTAGATTACTTTTATTGGTTTTTCTATTTGATATTTTAACTTTTCTTCATATTTTTTAGCATAGATGACATCTGCATATTGATTTTGCAAAGTCATAAAATCCTTAATATCTATATCATACTAAAAAACCTGAAGATAGACTATGTTATATAGCATAGAAGGTTTATAGACTGAGATAGTTGGAAATTTGTCCATGTACTCTGTAGTTATTTTTGGGTGATCTAGACCTGAGGCATTCACAGCTAAGAGATCTACATCATAATTTTGTTCTCTAGGAATATATGAAATATTGAAAGCCAAAAATTTATCAATTTCTTCCAGTGCTGCATTTCTATATTACTTAAGTCTAGGATGCTTGGTCTAATATTTACCTTTCATTTGCAATATAATAAGTTCTGCATCCCCTGTTACAGTTAAGTAGTTAATACCTAACTCTTTTGCTTTCTTTAGTGCAAATAGTAAAGTTTAATACTTAGCTACATTATTTGTGCAAGGAAATTGCAATCTGTAAGGTATACCAAGGTAATTTCCTCTAATATCAGTCAAATTTACACCTCCACCTACTCCAGATTGGGATTTAGCCCCATCAATTGACATGGTCCACATTTCTTAGGTTAATACTCGATTTGATTAAGCATCAGTTATTCTCATATCTTTTGGATCCATGTTCTTTACATCTAGTACTTCCATCAGGAATAGGTTGTGTCATATTGAATAGACTCCCATCCATTTTTTTTCCATAGAGTTAGCTAAGTTAATCATGGTTTTATCTATTTTAATTAACTCTACAAAGTGTTTATTGAATGGTTCCCTTATTAAAATTATATTCTCCTTATATGATATGGGGATGGTAGCATAAGACCAATCTAGTTGTATTGATCCTCCTAGTTGTTATGCCCAATGCCTACTGAGTAATAGTGAGAAGAATTGGTCAACATAAACTACTGCTACATCCATGACAATGCCCTTTTTGGGATGTTGGTCTAGGAAAACTAATAATCCAATTATCACCCCTACACCAAGAATTTGTTTGTTATCCATTATAAAAATATGGGTAGAATGTCTAGTACAGATTAATCTCATTTAGTTAGCTATTAAATTAGGCATGATATTATGTGAAGCTCCACTGCCAAGCATGCAATTATGAATCACATATCTTTACCCTTCATATGAATTATATCTTAATGACATGTAGAAGGGTCTGACAGAAGATGGTGATCTTGTATCATGTTGATTTTGTCTTGTAGCATGAAAAGTAGGGTCTTCTTTCTGCTCTACTAATCCAAAAGCTCTTCATACTTGTTCTCTATATGTTTGAACTTTCATAAGTTCACCAAATGTGATATTAAATTTTTGCTTATTGAGTTTTGACCCAACATAAAATTCTATCTTCTTTATATCCAATGGTTTACTAATTTTTTCTTTGGGAACTTCTATTGATTCTATTACCTCAAGAGTAATTTTGTTATGGTTCCAATTAGTTTTCTCTTTACTAATATTTTTATTGGTGAAAATTTATCTTCTTGGTTCATTTGTAGATAATTTCTCTATTATTTCAGGGACTTTTCTATTCCTTAAATTTAAAGCATTGTTTGCCTCTAATTCCTTAACCTCTTGAGAAGTGGGAATCAATTTACCTTTCTTCATCTTATCATATCTTGATTCATGTGATTTCTATAAGATTATAGTTCCTTCAGTCACTAAGATCTAAGGATGATGATTTGAAGCATATTTATCCATGTATTCTTCAAACAACCTTTCTGTGGATTCATATTTAATGGACCAATATGCATTGATTCTTATATCCTCTTCTTATTCTGCATGAATATCTACATTATTTTGATCACTCAGGTGTATTCCACATTCATCAGGGTTATGGGGTGCATCACAAGTAGAGAAAAAATAAGGAAAACCTTAAGATACATTGATAGATGGCATTGGGTTACGGAGATTGTTCTGATCCCTTTCAGAATATCTATTTTTCCAGTTGTTATTTCCATTACCCCTATTCCTATTCCCTTATTAAAAACCATTGTTGTTTCCCCAATTCTTTTTGTAAGTTTTCTTAAATGGGGGATGGCTATCAACATGTGGTCTCTTTGTCTGTGAAGATTCACCATTATTTCCATTTATTTCAATTCTTGCTAACCTGTTACTCATGTTTTTGAACATTTTTTTCATTTGACTAGTCAAATTCTCCATAAGATCAATTTTAGTTCTTCTTTGTCTATCAAAAGACACTCTCTTAGGTTTTCTCTAAGGCATGTCAACCTCTAAAGAATAAGATTTCATCTTATCACTATCAAGTATATTTATTTCTATATCCATTGCTTTTTCCATACAACCATGAATGGTAGTGTATTGTTCTTGTCTTAATTCATAATTAAAATCTCCTTGAAAAGCATTCTTATAAAAACAAATAGACTGAATATCACTAGGTCTGAGGTTGGTAGGGATTTTGTTTCTTGTTTTTGAAAATATTCTGTTAAAATCACTAACCGCCTCATTTTCTTTCTTCTTCATAGTGGCTAGCTCAGTTAAAAATGATTGTTCATTTTTCATTTTACCATACATCTTTAGGAACACCTCTTCCATTTTTGTGAAGCCTAGGATATGATTTTTAGGAAGGAAATTAAACCATTCTCTAGCATCTTTTTCTAAAGTCTACAAAAATAGTCTTAATACTACATATTCATGTTCAACTTCTAGACTATCCATTGCATATAAGAAAATTTTGATATGATCCTCTCCAGTTACTGCATTGTTTCCTAAAAACTTAGGGAGGTATTTGTGATCTTTACTGGGTAAGGCATTTTAATTTATTAGTAATACAAAATGCCTATATCTGTTAATTCTCCACAAATGAACATTACCCTAAGCCATAGCTACTATTGAATTTAATTTCATAGATGTAGTACCTACGATGGTACGGGTTGTTTGAACATATATTGATATCCCCATTATTTTTCCTAACTAGTACTAAGTTGGATATCCAAGAGGAAAATCTGACTTTTCTTATTATCTTTAAATCCAAGAATTTTTGAACCTCTTTTTGCATTACTGGGTGTAGAGTTGGATTGTACTTTATCTATTTTTGTCTAAATGGCTTGGCCTCTTCTTTCAAGGGTATTAAATGTGTCATCACATCCATTTTGAAATTTTTAAGATCTTCATAGGTCCAAGAAAAATGTTCTTTGTTATTTTTTAGGAAACCGATATATCCAGCCTTTTCTTTAGCAGGTAATGCCATGTCTACTTTCACTATTCTGGGTTCTTTTATTGAGCCAATATTAATATCCTCAAATATCACTTCTTTATGTATAGGTTTATAGGCTTTATCAAAATCATCAAATAGGATTTCAACAGACACCAATCCTTTGGGTATTCTATTAGTTTTCAACTAGATTACTACTATTGGTTTTCCTATTTGATATTTTAACTTTTCTTCATATTTTTCAACATAGATGACATCTGCATATTGATTTTGCAAAGTCATAAAATCCTTAATATCTATATCATATTGAAAAACTTGAAGATAGACTATGTTATCTGGCATAGAAGGTTTATAGACTATGTTGGAAATTTGTCCATGTACTCTGTAGTTATTTTTCGGTGATCTAGACCCGAGGCATTCACATCTAAGAGATCTGCAACATAATTTTGTTCTCTAGGAATATATGAAATATTGAAAGCCAAAAATTTATCAATTTCTTCCAGTGCTGCATTTCTATATTACTTAAGTCTAGGATGCTTGGTCTAATATTTACATTTTATTTGCAATATAATAAGTTATGCATCCCCTGTTACAGTTAAGTAGTTAATACCTAACTCTTTTGCTTTCCTTAGTGCTAATAGTAAAGCTTAGTACTCAGCTACATTGTTTGTGCAAGGAAATTGCAATCTGTAAGGTATACCAAGGTAATTTCCTTTAATATCAGTCAAATTTACACCTCCACCTACTTCAGATTGGGATTTAGCCCCATCAATTGACATGGTCCACATTTCTTGGGTTAATACTCGATTTGATTCAGCATTAGTTATTCTCATATCTTTTGGATCTATGTTCTTTACATCTGGTACTTCCATCAAGAATAGGTTGTGCCATATTGAATAGACTCCCATCCCTTTTTTTTCCATAGAGTTAACTAAGTTAATCATGGTTTCATCTGTTTTAATTAACTCTACAAAGTGTTTATTGAATGGTTCCCTTCTTAAAATTATATTCTCCTTATATGATATGGGGATGGTAGCATAAGACCAATCTAGTTGTATTGATCCTCCTAGTTGTTATGCCCAATGCCTACTGAGTAATAGTGAGAATAATTGGTCAACATAAACTATTGCTACATCCATGATAATGTCATTTTTTGGATGTTGGTCTAGGTAAACTAATAATCCAATTATCACCCCTACACCAGGAATTTGTCTGTTATCCATTATAGAAATATGGGTAGAATCTCTAGTACAGATTAATCTCATTTGGTTAGCTATTAAATTAGGCATGATATTATGTGAAGCTCCACTGTCAAGCATGAAATTATGAATCACATATCTTTACCCTTCATATGAATTATATCTTAATGACATGTAGAAGGGTTTGACAGAAGATGGTGATCTTGTATCATGTTGATTTTGTCTTGTAGCATGAAAAGTAGGGTCTTCTTTCTGCTCTACTAATATAAAAGCTCTGCATACTTGTTCTCTGTATGTTTGAACTTTCATAAGTTCACCAAATGTGATATTAAATTTTTGCTTACTAAGTTTTGACCAAACATCAAATTCTATCTTCTTTATATCCAATGGTTTACTACTTTTTTCTTTGGGAACTTCTTCTCTTGATTCTATTACCTCAGGAGTAATTTTGTTATGGTTCCTATCATTTTTCTCTTTACTAATATTTTTATTGGTGAAAATTTATCTTCTTGGTTCATTTGTAGATAATTTCTCTGTTATTTCAAGGACTGTTCTATTCCTTAAATTTAAAACATGGGTTGCCTCTAATTCTTTAACCTCTTGAGAAGTGGGAATCAATTTACATTGCTTCATCTTATCATATCTTGACTCATGTGATTTCTGTAAGATTATAGTTCCTTCAGTCACTAAGATCTGAGGATGATGATTTGAAGCATATTTATCCATGTCTTCTTCAAATAACCTTTCTTTGGATTCATATTTAATGGACCAATATGCATTGATTCTTATATCGTCTTCTTATTATGCATGCATATCTACATTATGTTGATCACTCAGGTGTATTCCACATGCATCAGGGTTATGGGGTGCATCACAAGTAGAGCAAAAATAAGGAAAACCTTAAGCTACATTGATAGATGGCATTGGGTTATGGACATTGTTCTGATCCCTTTCAAAATATATTTTTTTCCAGTTGTTATTTCCATTACCCCTATTCCTATTCCCTTCTTCAAAACCATTGTTGTTTCCCCAATTCTTGTTGTAAGTTTTCTTAAATGGGGGATGGCTGTCAACATGTGGTCTCTTTGTCTGTGAAGATTCACCATTATTTCCATTTATTTTAATTCTTGCTAACCTGTTACTAATGTTGTTGAACATTTTTGTCATTTGACTAGTCAACTTCTCCACAAGATCAATTTTAGTTCTTTGTCTATCAAAATCCACTCTCTTAGGTTTTCTCTAAGGCATGTCAACCTCTAAAGAATAAGGCTTCATCTTATCACTATCAAGCATATTTATTTCTATATCCATTGCTTTTACCATTCAACCATCAATGGTAGTGGCTTGTTCTTGTCTTAATTCATAATTAAAATCTCCTTGAAAAACATTCTTATAAAAACAAATAGATTGAATATCACTAGGCCTGAGGTTGGCAGGGATTTTGTTTCTTGTTTTTGAAAATATTCTGTTAAAATCACTAACCGCCTCATTTTCTTTCTTATTCATAGTGGCTAGCTCAGTTAACAATGATTGTTCATTTTTCCTTCACCATACTTCTTTAGGAACACCTATTTCATTTTTGTGAAGCTTGGGATATCATTGTTAGGAAGGAAATTAAACCATTCTCTAGCATATTTTTCTAAAGTCTATAGAAACAATATTAATACTACATATTCATGTTCAACTTCTAGACTGTCCATTGCATATAAGAAACTTTTGATATGATCCTCTCCAGTTACTGCATTGTTTCCTAAAAACTTAGGGAGGTATTTGTGAGCTTTACTTGGTAAGGCATTTTAATTTATTAGTAATACAAAATGCCTATATCTGTTAATTCTCCACAAATGAACATTACCCTGAGCCATAGCTACTGTTGAATTTAATTTCACAGATGTAGTACCTACGATGGTATGGGTATGGGTTGTTTGAACATATATTGATATCCCCATTATTTTTCCTAACTAGTACTAAGTTGGATATCCAGGAGGAAAATCTGACTTTTCTTATTATCTTGAAATACAACAATTTTTGAACCTCTTTTTGCATTACTGGGTGTAGATTTGGATTGTACTTTATCTGTTTTTGTCTAAATGGCTTGGCCTCTTATTTCAAGGGTATTATATGTGTCATCACATCCATTTTGAAATTTTTAAGATCTTCATAGGTCCAAGCAAAATTTTCTTTGTTCTTTTTTAGGAAACTGATATATCCAGCCTTTTCTTTAGCAGGTAATGCCATGTCTACTTTCACTATTATGGGTTCTTTTATTGAGCCAATATTAATATCCTCAGATATCACTTCTTTATGTATAGGTTTATAGGCTTTATCAAAATCATCAAATAGGCTTTCAATAGACACCAATCCTTTGGGTATTCTATTAGTTTTCAACTAGATTACTTCTATTGGTTTTCCTATTTGATATTTTAACTTTTCTTTATATTTTTCAGCATAGATGACATCTGCATATTGATTTTGCAAAGTCATAAAATCCTTAATATCTATATCATATTGAAAAACCTGAAGATAGACTATGTTATCTGGCATAGAACGTTTATAGATTGAGATAGTTGGAAATTTTTCCATGTACTCTGTAGTTATTTTTTGGTGATCTAGACCTGAGGCATTCACAACTAAGAGATTTTCAACATAATTTTGTTCTCTAGGAATATATGAAATATTGAAATCCAAAAATTTATCAATTTCTTCCAATGCTGCATTTCTATATTACTTAAGTCTAGGATGCTTGGTCTAATATTTACCTTTTATTTGCAATATAATAAGTTTTGCATCCCCTGTTATAGTTAAGTAGTTAATACCTAACTCTTTTGCTTTCCTTAGTGCTAATAGTAAAGCTTTGTACTCAGCTACATTTTTTGTGCAAGGAAATTGCAATCTATAAGGTATACCAAGGTAATTTCCTTTAATATCAATCAAATTTACACCTCCACCTACTCCAGATTGGGATTTAGACCCATCAATTGACATGGTCCACATTTCTTGGGTTAACACTCGATTTGATTTAGCATCAGTTATTATCATATCTTTTGGATCAATGTTATTTACATCTGGTACTTCCATTAGGAATGGGTTGTGCCATATTTAATAGACTGTCATTCCTTTTTTTTCCATAGATTTAACTAAGTTAATCATGGTTTCATCTGTTTTAATTAACTCTACAAAGTGTTTATTGAATGGTTCCCTTCTTAAAATTATATTCTCCTTATATGATATGGGGATGGTAGCATAAGACCAGTCTAGTTGTATTGATCCTCCTAGTTGTTATACCCAATGCCTACTGAGTAATAGTGAGAAAAATTGGTCAACATAAACTACTGCTACATCCATGACAATACCATTTTTGGGATGTTGGTCTAGGAAAACTAATAATCAAATTATCACCTCTACACCAGGAATTTGTCTGTTATCCATTATAGAAATATGGGTAGAATCTCTAGTACAGATTAATCTCATTTGGTTAGCTATTAAATTAGGCATGATATTATGTGAACTCCACTGTCAAGCATGCAATTATGAATCAC